>JAVSIQ010000711.1:0-58008 GCA_038502775.1 Hippodamia convergens
TTTCGAACTTCGCATTCGTGTTGGAATAGGAGCTCATTCTGCAACTTGTATTAGAATATACTATTATTTAAGTTTCAATCGTATCAGAATTGATTTTTTTGTTTATTTGATAATAGTATTGTAGTTTCAGTTATTCAGCTGTAGAATAAACGTCTATATACGGAGTTTGGAAATACAATTGGTTCTATTCTGGTAGGTGGTGTTGGAATCAGGATCGAAATAAAATTGGAATAATAATAACAATTGTAATAACCGATTTGGGCAGACAAAGTTGAGCGGACCAGCTAGTCGTTTTAAAACATAAAATTTCTTCTGGAACTTCAAACAGACTGATATCCCTAATAAGTTCATGTCATTGTTGATACATCTATCAACACTCAAAATCAATGAAAGGAGATCTCTACATCAACATTCGTGATGGGATTTCGAACGAGAATATAACCTAAATAAGATAGATAGAACACTCATAAGGAAGTAAATCGTTTTGTCAAGGTAGTCAAATTTAGAAAACCTGTGTTTAAGAATTTGACGACCTTAACAAAACGATGCACCTTTAAGTTGAACTAACAAATAGTTTTCATCTCTATAACTAGCCTCGAAAAGGGAACCAAAGGTTCCAAAATGTCAGCGAAGTTATAGGTATTTTACTTTTTGTCCAATTCCCTGTTATTAGATTCAACCAGGATTGAACTGAATTAAATTCTTCCAAACCTCAAGACCAGGAAGATGTCCAAGCGCATGCCCCCTCCGACTATATCGTACTGCGATTTCAAAATCTCATGCGCCTGCCTGAATATTGACTGTACAGGGACCAAGAAACATGGTTCTATGAGTTGATGCGAATTTTTTATCATTTGCTAATCATTTGTTTGATTCCACAAAACCTATAAGCGAACTTTCATTCCTCCTATCTTTGGTTCAATTCAAAATTTCGTTTAACGTCAGAACTTGTATTGCGTATTCAATTTTTCAAACAATCATTAACTTTTGGCTCTAATTTATATATTCCTCTGCACTAACCTAGCTTCACATTTGTTCAAAAAACAAAAAGTCAGTGAAATAAATTTCACAAGTGTTTTTCAACATCTGTACAAAATAAATCTGCTCCTTCAGTTCATCTGTTCAAACAACTAATTTATCAACTGAAAATATATCTAAATGGCAACTATCACATTGCCCATATTCTCTAATTGGTCGAATGTTATTCCATTCAAAAAGTGACGAGGACATATACCATATTTCGCTCATTTCACAACCACCGATTTTGGACGAATGAATTACTCACTAATGGGTGCCAGTAAGCAGTCGGCGTGCGAAAGATCCCGTGCCCATCTGAGGTTCACTATTGGAATTTGGACGACCGGCATAAAATCGGCATCAATTTATATGAAATGAAATAAGCGTTACTCAATTCATAGAAAAATAATCTTATTTACAGTTGCTGCGCAACAGCTGATCGAAACAGACGTGTAGTGAGTAAAAAAGCGTAAATCAAGTGTCAAAATTGAACCGACAAGTTCTTACGACGCAGATAAATTTGAGGCATTCTGTCCCCCAAGAATGTCTCAACGAAGCGAGTCCTCAACGGACGCGGGTCAGGAGGGATCAGAAAAAAAGATTCCAATTATCGATCGTGACGAGAAACAAACCGAAGAAAAGGTCGGGAGGATCCGGCAAATAAAGTCGACAATAAGAAATCGCCCGACATGAGATTACAGGAACCGCAGCTGCCAATGAATTCGGAAATAACACACAAACCACACAGGGAATTATCAAAATCGAATAATTCCAAGGATAACCTCATAAAAGCGCTAAAACACATGAAGGAAATAAAACAAATCAACACTTTCTGTGAAACTTCAACCAACACATCAGCTCCAACTAAAACAAGAACACACTTGGAATCATTTTCAGCAGTGATTTCTCATGTGGAAATAGAAATAAAAGAAGAGGATATTAGTAAATTCCTGATGACAAATCGAATTACACACCGATATTGTAAGAGAATAATCTCGAAAAACACAAACCAACCATTCGTATTTTTACGCATAATAACTAGCGAAGTACAATCATATGAAAAACTAATAAAAGAAGGAATATTCTTCAAATGCAGACACTATATTGCCAAACCTAGCTACCCACCTGATCCATTACCAATGCCATGCACAAAATGTTCTCAATCTACGCATACAACAATCAAATGCAATTCACCAATAATATGCAGCAAATGTGAGCAAGAACATAAAGAATCAGACTTTACAACAAGTTTACCTCCAAGATGTAGTGCATGTCAATCAACAGAGCATGTAGCATGGTCTCTAAAATGCCCAAAAAGACCAGCTAAGCCCATATTCCAAATACCAAGATCGATTAACAAAAAAACAGCTGATATGGATATTGAAAAAGTAGGAAAAAGCAGAATACAGAGAGCTATGACAATACACGATCATATCATAGAAACATACATCAACAAAACCAAGAACACTGAAAGACAACAACTGATTCAAAAACTCCAAAGACGCTTCATCGACAATTACAATATTAGCATGGTACCCACTTTTGTTGGCAACAGACTTTATATACTCATGATTGACTTCGAAAATGAACACAAAACAGTAGATACAGAGCCAGTAGAGGGGGTGCAGTTATATTGTAACATTCATTCTTAAATTTTTATATGCCAATATTTACAACTAAATCAACAAAAAAAAAACTGATTGGGCACTATCTGGAACATAATAATATAGACTGTACAATGTTTGTGGAAACTAAAACAAAAAGAAACACAAACATCCAGTAGAGAGATCATTGTACCCTACGAAGTTAATCAGAAAGTTGATTCACCAATACCAACAATCTCGCAACAAGTCCACAATTGTCAGAGGTGAAAAGTCGAGTAAAGTTTATTGTAGTTTTCCTATACGTGAGGGGCCTCACAGAAAGAATTAATTCCATAGCAAACAAATATAATTGCACCTTAGCCTGCTATAATAAAAACACTATCTCCAACTACTACACTAAACTTAAAGATCCAATTCTGATAGAGAAACGATCTAATGTTGTATACATGATACAATGTTCAGGTTGCGATAGCTCGTACATAGGTCAAACTAAACAGCTTCTTTCTAACAGAATTAAACAACATATTTACAGTTGTAACACAAATTATTCAAGGGAGGATGATAACAAAACAGCTTTGGCTGAACATCACATTAATACCGGTCACAGATTCAATTTCAAAGATGTCACGATCAAAGATTCTGAAATCAATTACAGAAAAATGACTATTAGTGAAATGATACATATAAAAGCCAACGATACTGTCAATAAGAGAACTGACACAGAACTTGAGTAGAATATACAACATCCTAATAAACAAATATAAATATAAAAGGAGCAATACTGTTATTGGGCTTCCTACAGGTTAACTTTGTCACCAAGTACACTATTCGAATTTGCAGGTTGCGATAGCTGTTTCGGAACACAATCAATTATGGGTCATCAATCACGACAGTTGACGTACATCATAAATCAATATGCAAACTTTAATTTAATTTCTTGCGAGTGTGTGTTTGAAAACGAGAGAATATTTTATTGCTGTAATTTTAATGACGAAATTTTTGATCGTTATTCGTTATTTGTTTCTTCAACATTGACTTGTTACATGTTTTTATTATGTTTTATATCTAGACATCTTAAGTATATTAGGTAAGGATATCATCATCATCTGCGGTGTCTTATCTGGCAGAACCGAGGCCTGATGGCCCATTGTTCTTCCGCCTGTAGAACAAGAGACTCAGTTCCCTAGACACGCCAACAGAAATGTTGCGAGCCGACAGGGAGGGGTCCCTCTCACCATGGAAATGCTGGGTGTAGGGTTTCCTAGGTGTGTTGACCTTAACTCATAAAGGTTGATGCAGTTGAACAGCATATGTTCAACGGTTTCAACTGTGCTCCTGCACCAGCGGCACCTTGAGCAGTCAGCTAGTCCCATCCTATTTAGATGTTTGTTAAACAGGTGGCCCGTCAGTGCGCCAACTACCATACTTAGTTGTTTCCTCCCAAGGGCCAGGAACTTTTTAACCTCAGTTGCAGAGGAGGGCCTCTCAATGAGAAGCCTCGACTGCCTAAGACCACCTCCCGTGCTCCATTCAGAGGAAAATGCACCGTCTAACCATCTCTTAAAGAAATGTCTGACTGTAGTTCGGCAGATGAGGAGCGACGGCTCTGGACCAACAATAGCTGATCGGGCTCCCCGCTTGGCCAGTACGTCTGCCTTCTCGTTGCCGAGGATCCCCGCGTGTGCCGGACACCAAATAACTTTTAAAAAATTACGAGAGCCCAGCTCACGCAGAGCCTCCCTACATTCTCCTACCAAGTATGAATTGACTCTTGTCTCAGCAAAGGCTTTCAATGCTCCCTGGTTGTCACAACATATGTATATGTGTTTGCCAGAGTAGCCTCTGTGTATATTCTCCAGTGTGCAGACAAGAATTGCATACAACTCCGCCTGCATTATCGAGCAGTTCTTTCCTAGGGGGATGGACCGCTCGAAGCGAGGTCCTACGATCCCAGCACCAGTCCCCGTAGATCTTACGGAGCCGTCGGTGAACCATGTAGGGCCTTCGGGTTTGAGTAACCTGTTTGTATCAGACCAGTGGTCCCTATCAGGAACAATCACCCGGTAGGGTTCGTCGAAACAGAAGGTAAGGATATATGTGTATAGTATGGTCGGGTATATCGTACCGCATCCTAAATCGAACCACTGGTATATTTCTTTCAATCTAGATATTTGACGCCCTCTTTTGTACCTAGCCTTAGTATTAAATCGTCTAAAGCAATTTTCATCTTCCCTTTCAACATAGCTGTTTCCAAGTAATATGATAGATGTGAATTCAGTGTCATAACCTACAATTTTCAACGTCTACGTGTAAGAGTTTAATACTAAAACCGTAAGTGCAAGTGTATGAAAATTTACTCATTGAGATTTGTGAGCGAATCAGGTATGATTTGAACTTTGTATCAGTGTGTGAAAACTTCAGCTTACTTTCAAGTAATCATATAATCGCATAAAGTCATAGTTGGACAAATCATACCGTGAATTGAGACTGTAAGATATTACTGACATTGTTTTTTTTGTAGCCCTACTTACCTGGTGGTATAGTCCACTAAAAATAATGTCTTTGAACGAAAAAATAACATATAACCAATGGTCTGAGGAAGATATGCAACTCGCTATTAAAGCGTTTAAGGAAAATAAATAGGGTTTTAATGAATGCTGTAAACGCTATAATATTCCCAAACGAACCTTTCGACGACACCTAAAATGTTTGAATAAAAGAGCAAACAATGATATAAAGGGCCATGGTCGTTTAACCATATTTTCATCAGACATGGAAGAAGAACTGGCCCAGCACATTCTAAAATTAGAAAAAAGGCTCTTTGGTCTTACCATAAGTGACATTCGTCAACTTGATTTTCAATTAGCCAGCCGAAATAAAATTTCTAATAATTTTAACATAGAAAAAGGTATGGCTGGCAGAGCGTGGTTCTACAATTTCATGAAACGCCACCCATTCCTATCAGTGAGACAACTAGAGAAAGTCTCTCTAGCTAGAGCTGCTGGATTCAACAAAAAAAAAAAACGTGAATGAGTTGGCTTTACTGCCCTGACTATATATAATGTTGATGAAAGTGGATTTTCCACTGTACAAAAAAGACACAGAAAAATCGTTGCTAAAAAGGGAAACATCAAGTGGGAGGTATTTCCAGCGGAGAACGTGGTGTTAACACCACAATCGTTTGCTGCGTGAATGCTGCAGGCAGTTGTGTTCCGCTTATGATAATCTACAAATGCAAGCGTATGGCCAATGAATTAAAAATTGGTGCACCACCAGGAGCTATTGTGACAATATCGGATATAGGATACATCAACGCAGACATTTTCCTGGAGTGGTTGAAACACTTCATTGACAACGTTAAATGTTCAAAAAGAATAAAGTTTTGTTGTTGCTAGATGGCCATACAACCCACTCTAAAAATTTGGATGCTATAGTATTAACTAGAGAGAATGGGGTTGTTTTACTACAATTGCCTGGGCACACCACCCATCGTCTCCAACCATTAGACGTTAGTTTTTTCAAACCCATGGAGAGCTACTTTACTCAAACTATACAGAAATGGTTGAGGACCAACCCAGGCAATTCTGACAGAGATGTAGCAACATCTGAACAAACAGTCAATGTAAGTGTACAAGAGATTCTTCCTCTTCCAGAAGCGAACAATGCAAAAAAATGGAAGATAAGTCAGTCTGCAATTATTTTGAGCAGTACTCCATACAAAAATGAGTTAGAAGCTCGCCAAGAGGAGCGTCAACAAACTCGAAATGACAGACGTAAGCAAAAATCCTCAAAAGTACTGCGAAATTTGACCGAATCTTCAATAGGTGCTTTCTCGATGAAAACTAAACCAAGTGGTCCAAAAAGTATCTCATCAAAACCTTCAAAAAGACGACTGTCAAACGTCAAGTGGATGTCCCTATTGAATCGAAAGCCGGCCTTTCAAAGTCTTTGCAGAGTACCGCTCCAATAAAAAATGATATAGAAGTTAATCCATCAGAGTGGTATTGTTGCATTTGTGAAGAAACTTTAATCATGAGTATGTTACGGTGCCTCAAGTGTAGCCGATGGGTCCACTAAATTTGTTCTGGAAAGACTGCCGACACCAAAAAATATATTTGTGTTGAATGTAACTGATGTTCCTATACTTAAGATGTAGAGGTACGATTTAGCGACCCGAAGGTACGATTTACTGAACGAGTTGGGCAAATCGTACCTTTTGCAGTAGAGTGCATTTTATTTTTTTTTATGTTTTCCTATAATAATTTCTCGATGAATCAGTATTATTTTTATAAACAAATATGTATTTTAATAAACAGAATTTTGTATTTATCGCAACTTTCATTATAAAAGTCACCATAACTAAAATACTAAAAAGTGGTACGATTTAGCCGACCTTACCCTATATTGTTAGGTTGTCATATTACCACCTGCTGCCTTTCTCTTTTCTAGTCATAATTAAGGACAACCCCATTGTTGTGTTACATACAATAAATGTCCAAAAGGTCGACGAAATTTAACTGGTTTTAATCACTTAATCCCATAATTATAATTATAGTCCAATACAGCCAAGATCCTAAGTAGCTATAATTGTACAAACATTCAAGCATACTAAATCAAAATACCAGAGGAGGTGCACAAGTGCAAGCTGTATAGAGTAAACATAGATAAAAACAATCCACCCCACTTCAATAACCCATGGAACATCCTGTATTTAACTGTCCCCTTCAACAATGAAAAAATCCATATATTTCTAGTATACATTCATCACTCTAGCCAACTTGTTGAAGAAAACTTGTAAGTGAAAGCATCACAATATAAATATTGTATCATTCTAGGAGACTTCAATGTAAATAACAGAAGGAAAACTCAAATTAACAACTTCCTCAAAAATTCAGATTTCATCAGGATCAATACACCACCAACATTTCTAATGGAAAACAACCCAGACTCCACACCAGACTTGCTAATGTGTACGAGAAATATAAAAGACAATATTCAAAACGTAAGTCTAACTCCACACTTGGGATCAGATCACCTTTGAATCGAATTTTCCCTAGACACCAAAAAGGAACCTGAAGAATACACTTAAGAAACCAAATTACTTACGAAAATGTAACACTGAAGAAGTAAATAGAAAAATTCTTGAATTGATTGATCTTCAGGCTGAAATCACTCCTGAATATATATCCTTCTTGAATACTCTATCAAAAATAATAATAGATGAAACATCGACGCTCAAAAAACAATATTTCAGTCAAACTCTACCTCCATACATCATAAGGCTGATCAGATGGAAAAAGCGATTATCTTGGAAATACCAGACTAACCAAGAACCAAGTCTGAAACAAAAAATCAATAAGCTAAACAGGGAAATTCATAACATGATCTTACAATTCAGATCCAATAAATATCTAGAGGCCTGCAAAGAAATCGAAGATAAAAAAGGCAGGATATACTGGAGAACGATTAAGCAACTTTCAAAGTACACAACTCATCAACTCTCACATCCAATCCAATTCAATGGTGAAACTCTTATCAAGGATGCGGATGCTTTCGCAAAACACTTTGATAAGCTGTATAGAAAATCCACAAACAAAGAATTCGATGAAGAACATAAGAAACAAATAGAGAATTGGTATCTGCATGACCTACCTCACATGCCACCAGGTGATACCTTTGAGTCCATATCAGAGGAAGAATATTATGCGACTCTTAACCATGGGAAGAACACAACACCTGGCTATGACAGCATACCAAGAAAAATACTGAGAAAACTAGACCCTTCAATTCACAATGTTATTATCAAAATTTATAACTATTGCCTCTCCAACTCTCCCGCATTTTGATAACTATCCCCAAGGCGAAGACAGAACATTCCAACATAGAGAATTACAGGCCGATAAAACTTCTGCCAACATTAGGAAAAAACTTTGAAAAAATATTGGGGGAAAGAATGAGCATAGAAACAGGAAAATATATACCAACATATCAATTCGGATTCAAAAAGAAACCTTCAACCATACACCCTTTAACTGTACTCACCTCAAACTTTCAATGAAACAAAAAAATGGGAAATAAAACAGCGACTTTATTTATGGACATTCAAAAAGCCTTTGACAGTGTCTGACACGGGGGCCTGATCTTCAAACTTTTCCATTTAAAATGCCCCATATATCTGATAAAAATAATTAACAATTTCCTCATAACCAGAAAGTTACAGATACGAGTTAAAAAAAAAGTTTCAGAAGAAATTGCACCAGCACAAGGTCTACCACAAGGCTCACCACTCTCTCCCCTGCTTTACAATGTATTCTGCTGTGACATGTACAGAAATTCAATGACAGGAACCAGAACATCAACAAACATGCATACATTCTCCAATTTGCTGACGACACAACATTAATATCCCACCAAAAAACACTGAACAAATGTATGGAAGAACTACAGAAGTTGGCAGATGTCACGGTGGCGTGCATGAGGCGTTGGAGAATACAACCCAACCCTGCAAAATCCAAGCTCATTATTCTCAACCACAAAATCAGCTTCAATTCTCCTAAGATAAAACTTGGAAATGAAACAATTACTCCAACAGATTCATGCAAATACTTGGGCATACGAATTGACAACAAGTGGAAATTCAGGACACACTTCACATTGCAAAAGAAAACAGCAATCACAAGAGCTGGACACTATAGATCTCTCACTTATAAAAATATGGGAATCGACAGTAAAACAGCTATGATCTACAAAATGATATGCAGACCTCTATTGGACTACGAACTACCAATATTTTCAAATGGTCTGAGTATGATTGAAGTAGCGGAAAGAACATGTTTATGGAAAATTACAAAAGTGAGACATCCCAACACTCTATAACCCACCTATTCAACTTTTATATCAGATAACAGAAATAGAACCAATATTAGAAAGAATGCAAAAACTTAGCAGAAAATTCATCATGAACCGAAATAATATAAACGTGATTGAGTCATTGATACACCACTGCAATGAAGAAAATACACCTAAGGCAAAGCTACCAGCTTTGCCACTTTTCGAACATCTCAAATCCATAGAAGTGTTGTGATCTCTTAAATAAACAAAATACATAAAATTGTAAGGTGAAACTGGCTGAAAGACTGAGGTCTATAGCCGTTTGATTGTAAGATCAATCTCATTTAAAAAAAGTTTAGTTTAAAACTGACACCTAGGAATACACTATTTATTATTCAATCAGTGGTGGAATTAATTTTAAAAATTAATGATGATTATTTGTTCCTTCAAGACACAAAAGGTTTTGTTAATGAGAATACTTACCCTCTTTCAGCGGGATTGAGAGTGAGTCCGTAATGTATATCTGCCTGCCATGGATTGAATTTCTGTGTGGATACTTGAGTGACGATTCCATTTTCATCAACTTCTTCTACATAGCCATTTTGCATCATGGTTTCTTCATATTCAGACTGGCTTTCATCACTAACTCCATCAGTTCTTTGTCTTTTACTTTTAGGGGAATATGGCTCACCATTACTTTTCACCCTTGTTCGAATTCTCCTTCGTCGTGTTATGGTATAATGTACCGAGTCATATCCTTCTCTCCTCATCATTTCTGGTAAGTACCTAGATAACAGCAGAATATTTTACAGAACATATAAAATTTATCCTATACCAGTTTGTAATTTTACTGAAAGATCAAATTTTTCCAAACTACAAACATTATTATCTGTCATGGTAATGACAGATACTAACATATTTTGTACTGACACTAACAGTAATTTGAATTAACATGACAACCATCCAAACTGACATTCACAGTTTTGAAAAATTTGTGGACTGAAATCTGACAGACTTGACATTTTAAATCTGTCATTTCATAATGATTTTTCCCTTTATGTCACCTATTATAGTTTAAATTAAATTGATAATTTTAGAACAATTGTACCATTTTCACAACCAAAGCAAATCATATCCATACATTTTTGTTGTACATTACTGGTAATTTACAACTATTGTTAAAGAATCAACAATTTCATAAATCTCAGCTTTCAATTTGAAAAACATCTCATAAATAGTACATGTGATCTAAAACTTGGTGGGAATATGCATTAATGTCTAACTTAACTTTCAAGTTAAGTTGTTTTAAAAAGGAACATATTTTCTCATTTCATGTTAGATAAAATCTAGGCTCTTAAATTCTAATACCTAAATCTTCAGTTTTCAATATTAGTCTCATACTGTACAAAAGTGCTGCGGAAATTTTTAAAGAATTGATTTTTGAGTGAAATCAAAGTTATCAACGTTATATATTATAATTGAGTATCTGATTCTTATCATAATGATAGGTTAACTAATCCCCTCATGATTAGAATACTGAAATTGATGTATATTGTAATGCAATTAGGAATTGAGTGATATCATTAGGTTCAAACCCACATTTTCCAGAAACAAACAAAATTTTTTTGAAATATCAGTATTATATTTTAGTAGAATATGATTGCTCATAAAAATGAAACATTTTTCAAAATAATAATGATTATACCTTCTTCGGGCATTGATGAACCAGTTGCTAATTTGAAGAACGGTAAGATTAGTTTCATGGGACAAAATTTGTTTTTCAGCTTCTGTTGGATAAGCATTGAATCTATGTTCATATAACCAACTTTTCAATAATTTAACTGACTCTTTTGGCAAATGACCTCTCCTTTTGACTGTTACTGGTTCATAAGTTGTTTCATAATTATAAATGATTTGTTGTTCATCCTCTGAACCCGTTTCATTTTCTTCTTCAGCGCTGCTCATAGACTGGAACTGATGCTCTAAAGGAAGGGTAGTTGCATGAAATACAAAATACTTCATAATGCTTATAGAAATTACCTAGGTAATGAAACTGTTGTTTTTGAGTCATTTTATCAACCTAATTACATCAAGTGTATGCAATTGATTAGTTGGTGGTTCACCGTTACTCTACGAACTGAAAATAAAAGGAATATTTTGAAGAATCATAAATACATTCATACAAGGTAAAATGTTTCAATGGGAACTATATCGAGGATTGTTCCTGAAATTTGACTGCATATTTGTTTGAATAATAATATATAATAGATGAAATATGTTACAAAACTTATCTATGACGTCATCAAGAGAAGGGATAGGTGGGTTGAAGGTGTCACCGAAAATGTACTTACGGTGAATAAATAAAAAGGGGCCGAAATTGAAAACAAATATTGTGTTTTTCTTTTCAAAACACAAAATTTGTTTTAGCTTCAAACATCAACTTCAAATTTCAACTTCAAATAAATGTCAATCAGTGGGGTTAACTTATCACTTTTAGACATTCACTGACACTTCGGATGTAGATCAGAGGGACTAGCGATTCAGAAAAACTTATATAATGTAAGTTTTACGAACTTTTCCACAATTTTCATCACAAAGAAACTACGAAATTTGTGATCGCCATTACTTCCACATCAAACAGCATAGCTTCCTAGCGTTTTTTACGCTTGGTTGTTCGTAATCTAGTGATGATGTCATAGATCTTCTCATAATGTTTGGTCTCCACATTTTTTCATTCTGTTAATATCTTGAGTTTATATTTCCATCCACTGAAAATACATTTTTGATTATCCTAAATTCATCAAAACTAATATCAATTCATTTTAAAATACATTGATTTTCAGATTTTATATTTTCCACGGTATAAATACATGACAAGGAATAAAAATTGAACCACAGAATATCTATCCTTAAGGATAGATATTCTCTGATTGAACTGAAGTCATAGAATTTAAATGACCTAGGAAGGGCCGGTTCTATGAATGTGCCAACCGAGAATTGAAATTCAAACTCAGCTTGAAGGTCAAGCTGAAGTTAAGTTTCAATTCTCGGTTGACACGTTTAAAAAACCTGCCCTAAATAATACAGGATCACTGAACTCCTGGAACGTTTGTATTTCTATGGGAACGGCCCACCTTTTGGTGCTGTCCACTAAAATTCTTAATTTGAATGGTTCTTCCTCTTCAAACTGTAATACAGAATCATTACCTTCCAAAGAGCCTTCGAACAATATGATGGCAAATATTCAACGTTTTGCTTCTTCCTCTTCAAACTGTAATACAGAATCATTATCTTCCAAGGAGCAGCTGACTTCGACCAATATGATGGCTTCTGCTATAAATTTGCATAACGCGACCAACTGCACGTTTACAATAAATATAAATAATAACTGAATATTTCTAATGAATATATTGATAATAATGGGAAGAAACAAAATGTACATAGATTCCTTATCAAAATTCATTTTTATGTGCTGTTAGTCTAGTTTTCTTTTCAATTAATAAATAATTTATGAATATTATTACAGTTTAAATTTATTTCATAGGCTTGTAGTCTCTATGGACCGAACGTCAACGATGAGAGTACAATGGTAACGACTTGTCAGAGACTTTTGTCATTCATGTGTATTTAGAATGATCAATTCACATTTGATCTGTGTGTTGAAATCGATCTCGTATAAGCGCTTGTAGAAAAAATATTGTTCCTAACTCGCGCGGAAAGTGTTTTTCCCGCACTCAACTGCTTATCCGAACTCCGCTTCGTGTCGTTCGGGTAACGGCAGTTTCGTGCGGGAAAATATCACTTTCCGCACTTGTTAGGAAAATAACTATTTCACACCCATATTCGAGATCCTTGCCATTCACATTCGAATTGCAGCCCTTGGCATGTTTCAAAAATAATACCTGAGTAATGTAATTTTATTGGCGGATGCGCGTCTCAAACTGAACCGTTTCAGAGAATCTATTCAATTTGAAAGTAAAGTATCGCAGATGACAATCAGTGATGAATAAATATTGTTAAAGTTCTTCTTGTACAGACCCCATTAAGTGTTTGCACACGTGACCCGTGCTACCTTCAAGCCATGCGAATCTAACGTTAATTGAAACTAATTCATTTTGAAACTGCTACTTGATTTACTACAGCTTGTCTTCAATTCCATTTCAGTCTGAATGAACATTTCTTCTATTCTTCTCATTTTACGGCTCAAATCATTCAAATAATCTCTAGGACATATTATTATTAAATGCGGCTTTATATCTTCTATTCGCAACAAAAAATATGTGAAAAACGTTATCGTTTCAAAACATTGCGATAACTAGGAAGGCTTCTTTTGTTTTCAGTTTTCACAGCACATTGCTGTTGGAAATATCAACAGAAAGTATTTCTGATGCGTTTAATAATGTAAATTGTGATTGTTCGTTTTTTCTAAAAGGTAATAGCGTGTTTCAAGAAATTGGAGACTTCTATTAATTCCTGTAATATGTAGGTTCTGCTGAATCTTCATCATATTGATCCTGAGTAATGTGAGGTAAAGGATATAATTTAAAATAATTAATCTCATTTATAAGGACTCGAAGGGACCGTTTGATTTGTATTAGGCATATATTTCTGTTAGCTTTGCTTCAGCCAATTTTTTGGTCATATTGATCGAATCGCTCTTGTTAAAAATTATTATTGAATTTCAACCTTCTGGGGAGTGACGAACAGATTCAAGTTTAAAACTTTATATAAATAATTGAGTAAAAATGACAAAATATAGGTACTTTCGATATTTCTGAAAATGAAAACAAAACCTTTTTGTACCTAATTCCACCGATTACAATTTAGCACGAGGTCTCAGAAATTATACATTTATAATAATCAATACTCTCATACCAATGATGAAATCTTCGTTTTGTTTCATGATTCAGAGATTTGATGGTTTATGGAAAAACTGCCCCTCCTAGGTATCTATCTGTGCTAGTTGAATTAGTTCTCTGAAGTTTGCCTTTTTTCCTTAAACCTTAATTCCTACATAAAATTATTCAGTTCATTCAGAGTTCAATTCGAAAATGAGGAATCGTGATTTTCCCATAAGCCAAACAAAGCCACAATCAATCATAGACATACGTCATGACGCTCAGCTTATGGTCTGTTATTACCCCTCCTACCAGATCCTAGACGCAACCGCATTGGTCGGAATCTTCCCCTACACGCTCACGAAATCAAGCGCGCAAGAAATTTGAAAATACAATGCTAACGCTAACACTATACACTAAACTAACAGCATTTGTGCACGAGAGTTTAATCGGTGTTGGATAGTTCGAATAGTGAAAGAAAAATATATTTTGGTGGTTCAGTGACTGTGATATATTTAAGTGATGATTTAGTGAGGATTACTGCGGTATTCTTATGATTTTAGGTGGGTGCGGGTTTGGTGCATGTTTTTTCCATCATGACTAGATCCACACTCATCCAAAAACAAAGGATGTCCATCATTATTTCAAGGATAATTCAAAGTATATATAATACTAAGTATATTTAATAGAATTATGTGATTTTTTGTTCGAATTTGAACGAAAATTTAAATTTTGTTGAATTGGAAGTTCCATTTTACCGAGCGAAACGAGCAGGTAAACGTTCTGAATTCGGGAAATAATTAGTGCAGCCAACCTTTTCCCCCTTCAACGCGAAATCCTGAAAGACACCTGTTGCTACTTCACCGCGTCAGTAATTTTTGATGCATCAGCATTGTATGCACTTCTTCTTTCACACGCTCTCCTACACAACTACAATTTGATTTGAAAAACGTTATGAATCTTTAGCTAATTTTAAATCATACCCATTTGGAAGGGAGATTCCTGAACTTGAAATGCACCAAATTAACCGGTTACTTAATTTCTTCGTTCACTGAAGGTGAAGGTCCAGTTGAAAATATTCAAGTTTATTAGATTTCATTTCGATATACGATCATTTGTAATATCGAAAATGGTAATACACAAATTTAAAGTTTCTCAAATTTTTTTATTACTTGTTTTTTGTTAACGGTTTTAGTGGATGAAGAAGTACTATTACATTTCAAAGCCACACATATCAAATATGAAGTAAAATTTTAAATTTTCCCTTGTTCCTCGAAGAATTTTCACCCACATTTTCAATAGTAATTTAATTATTGTAAATTTGTTTACATTAGTGAACTGTGTTTCCGATTCATAATCTTTTTTGAATCTGGAAGTAAATTTAAGTACATAATATGAGAGTGATGAACGTTGAATATATTCAATGAAAAGAATATACCTAATATTGAACGAGAATTGATCAAATATTAACATTTGAGGTTTATCCAGAACGGTATAAAGTTTGGTAATAATCTATCGAATTATTTCTCTAGACACTCTCAACAAATTAAGATTGTCCTATCATTCTTGAGAGTAACTTGACATATGAATTTTCTGAAATATTCTACGAGCAAATATCTTCTTGTACAAGGATATTTTCAGTCCAGCTTATTATTTCTATAAGTTTGAATGCTAGGGTTCGTTCATTCTAGAGACACTTGAGAATACATATTGGTACTCGTGTAAAGAAGAAACATACAAAAAGTCCTATGACTAATTTTTTTCTTAACATTTCCCAAGAAAACAAAACAATTTTTACAAATGATATACATTCATGATTCTTGATTCGAATATAGATAAGGCCAATCGGGTCACATCAAACTGAATAGAGATGTATACCAGGAAAGAATGAATTTCTTGTTATATGTATTTTAATGAAATAATGACGGATGATCCTACCACGTCAATTCAGATTGCAATCATTAGGATATTTATAGAGAACCGTTTCATCCCAGAATTAAAGCAAAAAGCAAATTCTCTAAGAGACAAACAATTCCACAGCATCAAAAATTTATGATCAGTGCGACGCCAGAAGGGTTGAAAATTATGCTGTTTGTTGCCCCCCTAGAATATGACATACTCAGGTCGAAAAAATATATGATTCAGTAAACGGATCACCATTCCCCCAAAATTTCGGCCTCTGTTTGGCCCCCTGTTTTTGAAACCTGTCGTCTCCACTCGGTTTAATCAATATCCATAAACCAAATCAACCATCAAGACCCCGAGATACCCAAATAACGGTATCTTAATTCAAAATTCACACTAGACTTAATACATTATTAGACATTCAATGAACTTGGAAACTTCATCCTGGTCAATTTTGGTGTTTACTCCTTGTTCACCAATTTTCTGAAACAAAACCTGCGTTTCTGGAATGTCTATCAAAATTTAAGGGTCCATTAGAATTTTAATCCTCCATTAAACGGGCTGTCTAATTCTAAGAATGTTAATGAGTGTCAAAACTGAAATGTTGTGAAAGACCTTACGATAGGTCATTGTTCACACCCTTGCTTCAAAAGTGACACAACTCGAACCGAAAAGTCAAAGATATTAGAATGCTACATAGTTTTTAATCAATTCGAAAAATGAAGATACCTTCTGTGATATGTAGGTATCAAAATGATTTATGTAGGACTCACTATGGGTAAAATTTTTTTTATGATTTAATGTAGGCTCGTTTACTAATCTCATCCATAGCATCAACCGAAAAGAGTGAATTTTGAGTTACATCACTTTTGGAGCAAGGGTGCGAGGTAATTAATGGAAAATCCGGACGCAAATTATTTCAAGATTATTTCCAATAGCCTACAGGGTTTTTCTGAATAAATGCGAAAGATTTCAATAGGTGATTCTTTAGCAAAAATTGGGGGGGGGTTCTTTAAAATATTTTTTTGTTTAACAGTCTTTTCCCTCCAAGTCCCAGCCTTTAAAATTGAAGTTTTATTTAGTTGTGAAAAATGTTTGAAGTCATTATATAACTGTTTAGAAATCAGAGAAATTCAGGACACTAAAACTATTTGTCATATGAATTCATTTGAAAGCAGCTTACTTGATTTCTTTTTAATAAATGATAAAATCTCGCTGAATTGATGGGAAAAGAGTCTGTGCAGTATTTTACCTTTTTGTGATCAAACTAAAAACTTTTTGACAAAAAAGTCAAGATATAAAAAAGTTACAGATTGACTCTGCTTTTTTAAATCGATTTTTTTAAATAGAAAAATATAGGCACATTAAAAAATTTCTGATGAAAAATATTATAGGGGTTGCTTTTTCAGCCCTTGTGATAACATATTAGGGTAACAAAAACACTCAAAAGCTGCCATTTTATTAGCATCAGTTATGTGCCAAATTACATTCCCCTAAATTTTACCAAAATGAATATACAACAATTTTCTTTACCTTGGGGGGAAAATAGGGGGTTGAAAAATAGTTATAATGAAGACCCCTTTTAATTTTCGCTAAAGAATCACCCATTGAAATCTTTCGCACCAATTCAGAAACACCATGTATATTTCTTCATATCATCCTCTGAAATTATCTGAGAAAATAACCTAACCGCCTAACCAAAACAAATTAATTTAAAGGTACCTGTGACCTGTTGTAATTTACCCCTTCTTTTACATGTTTTCAGACAAATTTGAGATGTTATTGGGCCAATTATCATTCATATTTATACTTTTCATGGATATAGATAGCACTGATGTAAATTCTCGAACTCAACATTAACTTTGTCAACTAATAAATGCTTAGAGGCCTTTGTAATGATAATATTCATAACTTTCCGAATGTAGTTAAATATCAAATTTATAGAAAATTACTGGTAGAAACACATTTTCCTATTTGGCGTATTTTCTCAATGAAAATGGATATTTAATTTGATACACGACCACATCGAGTTCATTTATCACGGTTGAAGGTGCCACAATTGAAAGAAGCACAATAAAAACCTGATGTCTGCAAAGTAAGTATCTCCTTGAAAAGTGTAATGTACTCTCTTAGTCATTTACCTAAATATGACTGTGGGAAATAACCACTTACCGTGACCGTTCTTTATTCATTTCATCTTCATTCATTCATTATATCTTCGAAATTGAAATTTAGAATTCAATATAACGTGCGTTCAAATAAAAATGAGGGCAGGAAGGCTCTGACTATTTCGAAGCAAGGCGTAGTAGCTTCAACTATATGTATATTCCATATTCATATTTGAAAAACATGAAGATCTGGTGATATTTTCGGCACTTTTCAGAAAATGAATGCTCGATTTAAAACTAATTCATGCAGTTGGACTCGAGAAATGGGGTGATGATTTTTTATATATATTGATAATGATGATTATATTATGTGATTATGCTGATCTACTTCTATAATAAGGTAGTAGAGACGATAATAACAACCTTTATATGCAGCAGCTTCATCTATGACTGACAGTACATTCTTTCAGAAAGGATCAAAAAAAGAAAATGTACCATTTCGGCACAAGTAGGTATGTAGGACTACTGATTTTTCTTCTATGCGTACATATAATTGTCCTTTTTAATGTTTACACCGTCACATGGTACGTTAATTATTAATGTTATTATTTTCTGCAAATGAAGTAATAAGAAAAACGTTTTTGTACAACTGCCTTTAAAATATATTGGATAATGAGGTTTCAAAATCTGCTAAGTTGTTAGATGTTAGGAGAATTGTTTCCGCAATGCCATTTCTATAAGCAATGGAATGACCAACCAAGCCCTCGATTACCGTCGTAGAATTCCTTCCACCATATTTTTTTAACTCCGTTATATTTTCTCTTGATTCTGCTATAGCAAAAAAGCGGAGGATCTACGAAAACTGTGGCCAGTATGTATATTGCTTTGTTTCTGGCAGTTTGAGAAATTCGGCAACACTAGAGACTAGAGGTTATTTCACCAAATGTACTTATTTACACAAACTGGATTTGCTGTACATTTATTATTCATGTACATTTTAGGAAAAAACGACGATGTTTGATAACAGAAGGGTGCAGTGCAATGTACTTAAGGAAATAGTCAACATTTTTCCCAATAATATGTTTTCCTATGACCTGTGTTATTTGTTATTTCGATATCCTCTATATTTACTGATAAATAACACAATTCATTTCGCCGACAGGCTCCAAATAATCCGAAACTAGTTGTAACCTAAACTATAAAGTATTTTTCATTTTTCATGTGGTTCCCCGTTTATAAACTTTTCAACTTGTTCATGTGTGAGAAATTTTGATTTTTTGGGAAGATATCCTTCATTTTTGCGTTTTAAATATTCCATTACCTTGAAATATTTCCTAACATCAACACCATTTTCAACAAGGGCGCCCGATCATTTAAAACTTGCTCCACAAAGTTGATGATCTCCATATTTTTTATTTTTCTTGTAAGGATTTTAAAAAAAATAGGTTCAACGAAGTTTCCTTCCACATTTCTCAATTAACATCCATGAAATTGGTATATGCAATATAGTCCTAGTGGGATGATTTTTTTAGGTATGAGTTCCAAAGTTGATCTTCTTGCAGACTCTTCAATATCCACAGGAACAACCAAATCAACACTTTTATTATTTATTTCACTATCGACAAAAATACGAAGCAGTCAAGAACCGAAGACAAAAATTGGACAAAAACGCAATTTGAATGCCAGGGCCTTTTTTATTTGTAAACAAGCACTTGCTTGTAACTATATAGTGTTGCGTTGGCAACATTTGGACAGGCCCCGGCCTACAGTAGGGGCAGACTGGGCATTTACCCAGGGCGCAAAATTTTAGGGGGCACCGGAATGTAGGGGAGGATGAACGGTGGAAAAAATATCGCACAACGTTAAAAATTGTAATATAAATGGGATTTTTAAAAATGTGTGATAAAATGAATAGAATTCGTTATAAGCAGGATCTATGTTGGTATTCTTGTATTATTCATACTATAGGGCTTATAACGCGCGGTTCACGATTTACGCTAACTCAGACAAAATCACAAAACGTCACGATCGGAAGGGGCGCGTTGTTTTTTTCTTCTCTACTCTATGAATCTTAACCTGAATTGAGATCGGAAGAGAATTTCAAAATGAATGTCAGCACTTCAAAATTAATGTAGCACAGGAAGAATTTAGTGGAATTCATGAATTCCATGAATACATCTTAGAAAATGGATTAAAATAGTTATTTATGATAACAAAGAGTAATAGTTATTTATTGTAGAAAAAGGAATGTAAATTTGAATGTTCACCAAAATTCTAGTGCATTAAATTATTCAATCACCTACCAACATGTATTGAATATCCTAAACTGAATGAATAAAAAAAATAATTACGGAAAAATTGGTAAAGGAATGGTTTTATACTTTT
Organism: Hippodamia convergens; assembly: GCA_038502775.1. Classification (NCBI taxonomy): domain Eukaryota; kingdom Metazoa; phylum Arthropoda; class Insecta; order Coleoptera; family Coccinellidae; genus Hippodamia; species Hippodamia convergens. The sequence continues at coordinate 20,689 of JAVSIQ010000711.1, forward strand.
GCTGATTATTAAGGACAATAATTTATTTCAAGTCGAGCAATTTTTTTCTATTTTTTCCTTCTGACCTGTCCTATACATGTACCTATGTTTATATATCCTAGACTTTAAGACTTAGAGGATCAATAAATATATTTTTATTATTATTATAGTGCAGAAGGCATTAATATTCTCATCAATTCGTAGAGTTTTTATCGAAATTAATTGAATATTTCCATCAATATCGCTTGGTGATTTCTGCATTGAAAAATATTGATTGGCAGATAATAAGATGTGGCAGAGTGAACAGATTTGACTCAGAATTAGAGAAACTACTTTTCCTAACCTTATTGTGATAGCAATTGAAATATTTCTGACCCCATCAGTCACCAACTGCACCGCAGAAAGGAATTTTTCTATTTTGACAAGGCTAGCGAGGAGCTCAACACTTTCAGGCAGTGAATTGAATTCTCTAATGTTTCTTTGCTATGATTAACAGATTTTTGAGAGGTAGTAAATAAATTTGCAAGGTTAAAAGCTAGAAAAAAATCTTTGGTTTCAGCATCTTTTACTTTTACATTTAAAATTTAACTTTTCAAATGTTCAATCTGGTTTTGCAGTATGAATAATAAATCTATAAATGGCTATTATATTATTTTCTATGAACGCCTGCTTTTCTGTTTCCTGTGAAACGTAGTTGTTTGTGAAAAATACCCTATTAAGACAAAATTATCATAAAAAATATAGCAAGGAAAAGGGCGCCAGTAGATCATTTGCCCAGGGCGCCCATCACCTTAGTTCGGGGCCTGCATTTGCAAATCACGACAACCTTGTGATTATTTGAATATTTATATGCATTATGAAGTTAAATGTCATTCCAAATTAGCTTTTTTCATTGTCAAAATAGGGCATTTATAGATTTATACAACAAACATACTATGGTATTTGTGTTAAAAGTGATTTTATTTGTTGTTCAACTGCTCATATTACACTCACGAAATAAAACGTCACTTTTAACACTCGCATCATAACTATTATTTATTGAGAATACATATAGCGCTTTGATGCAAATATTCAATATGGTTTTTCAAAAGTTGGAAAACTTTCTTATTATACTGTAATTGGATGTTTTTTACATTATTATTTATCAAAATTGTGTTTTGTTTTTTGTACGATGTTTTCAATTATTTTTCTAATGTGGTATTAACATCGAATAAATTAATAACACTCTCTGTATATACATATAATTACATTTTTGGTGTTCATTTGGGAACGATGAACGGGGAAGCGGGTAACTTATATATTTGTCTGTATTTGCAGACTCACAACTGAAAGTCCCAAATTATATTATATTAATGGAACTTATATCAGTTTCATTGTGGACTAGGAAATTATAAACGAAGCATATTTGTCGAAGCCGAACTATAAGTAACAAAAAAAAATAAGAATTCGTTATGTAGAAATATCTACTTGAAAATTTTCACTGAGACTTCAAAGTCTCTGAAAACATACATCTACATAATGTGGATCAACAATAGACTTTACAATAGACTGTGAAAATTATGAACGAAATTCTTATATGAAAGTGATTTTCTTAGAGGATAACAATCTCTCATAGATCAAAAATTTAATTGATTAAAGAAGTTAAATTTTTTTCATATATCATTATCAATACTGACAAAGCATAGTGATAGACTGCTTCACAAGAGTTAGGGATATCGTATTCAATCGTTTTGAAAAGTATGTAATCTTCCAAAAAATCGCTGTAAAATCATTTACAACTCAATAACAACTTGAATCGATCCAATAAAAATCAGTATGAGACATTTTGTCAATCTGGTCGCCTTTTTTCTGAAGTTTGGTTCTTTGCATATGCTTCATGAATGTTCTTATTTTGAAATAGAGTCAGTTTATCAACGACTTCGGTTTGAAACGAGTTTTCTGAAAATGCCAAGAAGGAAAATAACAAACGCTGAGGCTCATAGGGCTATCGGAATGCTACCGGGTGGCTCAACTCAGGTTGTTGTAGTGGAAAGGCTCTAAGGCAGCCAAAGTGTGATATCTCGACTTTGGAATAGGTTCAGGAAGACAGGTTCCGTGATGGAAAGAACAAGGCTTGGTGGGCGACGAAAAACAACACCTGCTCAGGATAGTTTCATCACCGTTTCCGCGAGAAGAAAGTCTAAGTTTCCATCGAAACCATCAGACGACATTTGAAAAAGGTGAATCTAAGTTCTAGACGTCCATTAAGAGGAGTTTAATTAACACGTGACCATAGGCGTCAAAGACTGGAATGGGCAAGGCAACAAATCAATTGGAACAATCAATGGCGTAGTGTCCTTATCACTAATGATTTCAGATATGGACGTTTTTTCAGATTCTCGAAGAATAAGGGTAAGAACAATCCCACGCCCACGCATACCCCGTAATCGTCGCTACGTCCAAGAAGTCCATCCATTCCGAGGGGGTAGTGTTATGATATGGCCGGGATATGTTTCAACGGGACCACAGATCTGCACATTTGTCCTGTGAATATGACCGCCTTACACTATGGGGAGCATGTCATTGACAACGTTCTGCCAAAGTTTCACGCTGCTATTGGTAAAACTTTTCAAATTCTAGACGATAACGCTAGACCGAACCTTGCCAGCCATAGTTGAGAATGGGCACGAGGACCTTGGTATTCCACATTTACCTCCGCACTCACCAGTTATGAATTGCATAGACCATGCATGGGAAATGCTCCAAAGAAGATTAGATTATCACCCTACCCCAGAATTCTTGAATGGTCTGAGAGAGCTTCTGCCCCGTCTATGGAACCAAATTCCTCAAGAAATGTTCAACAACCTCGTGTGTAGTATGCAAACAAGATGTCAAGCTGTTAGTGATGCCCGTGTAGGCCATACATTGTATTGATATTCTCAAAATGCTTGAATTCTCTGGAAATAAACTTTCGTTATTTTACTCGATTTTTCTTAACCACCCTGTATACGCTGCAGATCTACAAGCTAAATTTAATTTTATTTCCTGCAACTTGAAGTCAATATCCCTAACTCATGTGGAGCAGTTTATTTGATAAATTCATTATTCTGAATTAACTGATTATTGAAAATTGTGAAATTTGTTACATTAATAATGTAATGAAAGAAGAAAAATCTTGAACGATTTTGCAACCAAATCGTTGCATTTCTCATTCAGTAAACTAACAGATAGATATCGGAAATAACGAAATATTACATGTCTGTCTACTCCATCCCAATTAAAAATTGAGAGTTCTGAAACTACAATCTTATTATCTGCACTCTGAAAGAAAATCACTGTATAATAATACCGATGATTTACTTCTAAGTTTCCCTCAACATTACCTTGTATCTGATGTATCCTCAGGAAATGTCTATCACGCAGACACTTTTTTACTTCAAACTAGAAAAGCCTGTTGCCGATAGTGCTCCAAGAATTCTCACGTTAATATTTCATTTCTCCAGTTCATCAACATCTTAATTGACGCTATATCCTGAACCCATCAGATGGATCAAGTAAGGTAGATGATCCTTTGTTCTGGTTTATTCTGATTTCTTCATATACGAACTCAGTCATTTCTGCAAATTAAACCTTCGATAGTCATAGTTAAAATATTCACGATTTTATACAACAATTATATGTTATCACGTTATTTTTATTTATAAGTATCGACAACCTGAGATTGAAATCGAAAATGCTAAGTAATTAAAGAATGCCGTGATTGGAATGATTTTTTTTTGGAACATATTTGAGGCTTGAACGGGCAACCCCCTAAGAGGGGGCGCTTCAACCCCAGAAAATTGAATAGGGGAAAGGGGTTGAGTGATACATCATTTGTAAGGTCTAGGAAACCTCTTCACAACGGTGTATGAAAAACGTAATTTTGACGAACGTTTTTGCCAAAAAACAATTTTTCATCTCAAATGAGCCATCTTGAATATTTTGGTTATTTTCACAATGTACAAGCCCATTTCAATTAAACCCTTTGTAAACTCAAAAAAGTTTTGAAAAAATCACAATTTGAAAAAAATTGAATTGTTCTATCATGCTTACAAGGAAAAAAATTGCATTTTTGAATCAATTGTTCAAATCATCCTCTACTGACTTCCATACAATACAATCTTGACTGAAAACCACCTCAACCAAATTTTCAGGCTGAGAAATCTTGGACTTAAGTGTCCCCATAAGAAGTCCAGATGGTTCAGGTACGGAGATCGGACAGGCTATTCCGGTATTGGCGAACTGATGCGGCGTACTGAAGAGGAGCTCCGTCTTTTTGGAAATTCAATTGTTGTTCAAGAAGTACAGGATCGTTTTCTAATTTTTCTGTTATTAACGGACCAATCGCATTTTCCAGCATTTCAAGATAAATTTCGCCATTTAGATTACCACATGAATAAACGGAGGTCCAACTAGGTGGTCCCCCAATTTCCCACCCAAACGTTTAGTTCTTCCAGAAGTTCAGTGTAAGCTCCTCGAAATAGGTACATGAGGATTTGTATCGCTCCAAAATCTACAGTTTAATGGTCAATCTCTACATTAGGTGAAGAAGTGCATTCGTCAGAAAAAAAAAACGTTGCACAAGAAATTAGGGTTATTGTTGATACGCTCAGCCAAAATTTCGCAAAACTCTTGCTGTCGATCCAAATCATCATCCTTATTTAATTATTGAATTATTTAAATTTTGTACGGTGTTTATGAAAATTCTGAAAACGTTAGATTATGACTTATAGGTGCTGGAAGCTGCAGAAAGTTGTCATATAGATTGAGTGTTTGGCATAAGTTGGACATAAGTCCGAATACCGCCACAGCTGCTCCTACATCATTAACAATTTCAATGGTTACCTTTTTTTATCCATTACTGAGCTCGTCTTAACAAATCATGAAATCAATTCCATTACGGCGAACGCTCATGATGGTTTTGGCTAAATATCCTTGCAGCCGCTCGGACACAATTTTGATTTTGGTAATACAGGCTAACCATAATTATATTTATACAATATGATTATTTTTAAAATTTTAAACGAATCAGCAAAGTAGTGACTCAACAGATTGATACATCAAAAGATCGAAGAAACGTATTATAACTAGATCAACACCTTCTAAGAACAACAATTGAAGGCAACATAAGGAAATATTTCGATTTTTTTTTTATTTATTGTTTGAGAGAATTTTTCTTATCCCTGCATTTGCATTTCAATTTTTTCAAGTTTGTAAAAATAACCAAAATATTCAAGATGGCTCATTTGAGCTGAAAAGTTGATTTTTTGTAAAAACGGTTCATCAAAATTAAGTTTCATACACCGTTGTAAAGGGGGTTGACCTTTTAAATGGACCCCTCTCCCCTATTCAACTTGGAGGGGTTGAAGCGCCCCGTCTTAGGGGATTGCTCGTTCAGGCCTAAAATAAACGTCAAAAGATGCCCCCCAAACAAAATAATTCGACGTGTTTCGGAAAATTTTTCTAATCACTATGGGATGAGAAATATGAAGGGAGGTTTGTCTGAGGTGGAACACTGTATTTCGAAAGGTATAGTTGAAGAATCCGTTTCACGGTCTGTAGAGCCATTGTAGAAAATTGAGAAGCATACAAAATAGATGTCTGTTCGATCAGTGCATTTTACTCTGAGGAAAAGGAAAAACTTAAAATAGTTCATATTTTGAATTTTACAATTTTATGAATTCAAAGCAGGACTAACAATCATAACTTGAGAGATACAAGATAGGGTGTCAATTTGAAAACTTGTCAGACCACTTATGTCACAATTGAAGGACAACTTGTCTCTCTACAGGAATATTACAGTTTGCGAATTTTTATTGAGTCCTTAAAATTTACAGAGTGTACTACATAGTGTACTAATAAAATAATATGGATTGTGGAAAAATGTATACGGGAGAGACTTCAAGACCTTAAGGGATAAAAAAGCGTGAAATAGAGGAGATCTCTAATACTGGAAATCACATAATGAATTGGACTCAACGAAAATTCAAATGACACTTGCATTTTGTTGGATGAAGATAGGTAATAATCAGTCCAATTTTTTGGTTGTAATAGATCCAATTAATATCAATTAATTGAAACAAGGATATTCTGAAATTAAATAAATAATGTCAAATAACATTTTCAAAAAACCACGATTTCGGAGAGTGTGCGATCTTTTCTGATGGAGGTGCCCGAATTCGAAGTTTTATCATCATTTTAGGCAGAAATTTTTGTATTCTTGTTTAATTTCTACAATAAACAAAATGTATAATATTTTATATGCATATGATAAGATAACGAGATCAAAAGTACTGAGTTATTTAATTCACAAAGTGAGACATGAAAACTATGAAGAATGTGCAGAAAAAATCTACAGATTAGTGTGAGTAGAATTTTTTCGGAAGGTCCTTAAATTCGTAGAAAGATTTCTTCTGTTGGTCTCCCCAAAAACAATAGGTACAATACTAAGGTATAGGTATACAGTCACAGAAATATAATTATTGCATTACTATATAGAAGAATCGGGAATTCTTAATCGAGATGGATTAAAGTCACGCTAAAGTGGATGTCGTTGTAGGTAATCCTCATCAGAATGAGAATGACATAAAATGAAAACCACCAGAAAAAATTAACCACATTCTCCTGTTCGTGATCACACAACTCGAATAAATACCCAGTCGAATACTTACATATAATAACACATAATGATAAATTTTGTATTATATTATTATGTTGTGCCCAGCTTTCGGAGTAAGTATACAAGCTTCGACGTACGTTTCCGTAGTAATCGAGCATCCAACAGGTACGGTTCAAGGACAGTCATCTCGCGAAGAGTGCTGTTCCGAGCATGATTCCCGCTCAATCCGATATTTTATCACAAATACAAACCTTTCGCCGAAGAGCAGTCCATCGGGGATATACAGCTGAGGCTCATTATGCTACCAATCAGGCAATTAAGAAATTACTGGCTCATATTAGCAACTTTTCTATTGGAATATATAAAAACATTCACCAGGGAGGGATTGTCGGAATAATAAATGTATTCTTTCGATATAAAGCAAAGAAAAATATTCTTTTAGGAATCTCGATTCACAATCTGTATACAGGGTCAGTCTTTGACTTGTACAGCGTGATGCACTTATCTTGGTAACCCCAATTTTCTCGAAAACGTCCAAATATTTTTGATTCTGTGAAGGGCGTTCTGAACAAGTCTATATTGTTTGAAATGCTCGTAAAAATCTACGAAAAAAATTAAGACGCCAGGCGTCGCGGCGCTATCAATTTTTTTTTTCTAGGAACATACCCTCATGTCATTTGAAACATAATTTCATTCTGAATCTTTTTTTCGAATACAATTTTCTTCCATTTCTAACCGTCAGAGACATTTCGACGAAACATTTCGAATCATATGTTCTATATACCTGGTCATTATGATTCATTCATATATTATAATAATTTCCCTATTTCATTATAAGTCACTTTTCTCAAAATATAAAGGTCTACTTGGTCACATGCATTTCTTATCTTCATTTTGAAGTTATCAGAATCAGTTTGGTGGACCATATTTCTCAGTGTACCCCGCACGGAAAGTAATCCATGGACGCTGGGTCTGGCGATATCTGATGGGTCCATTCGTTCCTATTCATTTATTTTCGAATTCTTGATGAAGGCAGCTAAGCTCATGTATAAAAATAAAAATAATCTGATTAAAATCAATTACCTGCAATTGGAAAGGAATGAAACACACAAAAACAACATCAAAGCATTACGATTTCAAGACGCCAAGAACCACGCAAGGAATATACTCGTCTATTTATGAAGGTACCAGAACATACTGTGTCCGTGTTAGTACCCACTCTTTCGATAATGAAAAATATTTTTTTTGCATTCGTTAGTAAGTCGTTAGTAACTATTTTTGTAACCTAAAAAATTTCGTTTGTACCTCAAGGAATCTGATAGAAAAAAACCGCATTCCGCTGGGTGCCAACTTCACGAACATCCACATTTTCCAAGATGTGGAAATTTTTTCTTTCATTCGTTTGTTAATCGTTAGTAACTATTTGTAACCTGAAAATTCTCGTTTGTAACCTAACCCTTAATGGCGAAATTACACCCATAAAATGCGAAGTTAGTAGTGTTAGAACCGACATTTTCGAAAATGATGAAATTTTTTTTTGCATTCGTAAGCACCTCGTTAGTAACTATTCGTAACCTGAATATTTTTGTTTGTAACCTCACCCTCAATGGGAAAATGACATCCCTAACATGCGAAGTTAGCACCCACATTTTCGAAAATGTGAAATTTTTTCATTTCATTCGTTAGTAACTATTTGAAACATTAAAAATTTTGTTTGTACTTCAAGGGAACTGAAGGAAAAACACCGCATTTCCCTGGGTGCTAACTTCACGGGCGTCTACATTTTTTTAAATGTAAAAATTTTTGTTTCATTGCTCAGTAACTCGTTAGTAACTATTAGTAACATCAAAATTTTCATATGTTACCTAACCCTCAATGGCGAAATAACACCCCTAAAATGCGAAGTTAGCACCCCCATTTTCGTAAATGAAGAAAGTTTTTTTTGCATTCGTTAGCACCTCGTTAGTAACTAATTGTAACCTGAAAATTTCCGTTTGTAACCTCAACCCTAATGAAAAAATTACACCCCTAACATGCGAAATTAGCACCCACATTTTCGAAAATGTAAAATTTTTTCATTTCATTCTTTAGTAACTCGTTAGTAACTAGTTGTAACATCAAAAATTTTCTTGAACCTCAAGCAGGAAACTGAGGGGAAAACACCGCATTCCTGTGGGTGCTAACTTCACGGGCATCCACATTTTTTGTAAATGTAAAAAATTTTTGTTTCATTGCTTGGTAACTCGTTAGTAACTGACGCTTTATGGATAAGCATACCATGAATAAATGCAAGAAAACTCGTTTTTTGTGGCCCGCAGAATGGCGCTGAAAATCGCCAAAGCGAAAAAACCTCATACTCATGGATTGTGCCATCAAAATGGCATAAAAGTTTTGTGAAACAAAAAGGCTGAAAAATTCGAAGCAGTCTCTGTATCGCATCAAACGACTTCAAGACGAGTAGACCATATTGATCAATATAGGTATATCTAAAAAACTGTATAACTCAGTAGAAAAGTGTGAGTATTTTTCGCTATCCTTAGTTGAAAGTACTGATCTTTTGGATATCAGCCAGGTTGTAATTTTTGTCAGAACCGTTAAAGGAGATGCTTGATTTTGAATAGTACAACTAAGGGTACGAATTTTGCTGTGAATAAGGTAGTATTGGACCACGGGGTCTCCATGAACTTTCCTATACAGGGTCTTTCACGAGGAACCTCACCCATATTTATACGGGAAACTACTGAACGTATTTTCATGAAATTCAGCACTTATAAGTATTTCACGATGCTGATGAAATCTAAAATATTTTCAAGGCATGAGCACCTCCGGTTTTTCCGGAAATGACGTCAACTTCCGTTTTTCAAATTAGAACACCATTTTTTTATTGCAGAAATAGATTCCTCAGAAAATTTTAAGTTATTTTGATGTAACATTTTTCAGTTTTGGTTGGAAAATTCTCTCTGAGCAGGAAAATTCGAAAAAAAAATCGAAAATAGAGCTCCGCTGAAACAAGAATAACTTCGAGGTTTTTTGATGGAAAATTTTCATTTTTGGGATTTTTCAAGATGTAAGATTGATGTATCCACTTTAAAAATCGAAATCGCGATTCATGATACAGGGGGTGAAAAAATCGCTTTCAAAGTTAGGGATGACAAAATCGTGAAAAATCAATTTTTTCAAATTAGAACCCCATTTTTTTATGGCAGATATTGAATCTACGTTAAAAAATAATGTGAGTGTATGCATCACACCCTTGCCCTAAAATGGATATTTTCTGAGTTATTCACAAAAAACTGTTTTTCGTCTTGAATTTTCAGCTATTTCTTTTCCCTTCACGCCAAAAAGATGAAATTTTCAGGAGATAGATATTCTGACATATTGACTCAAGTAATTGAGCCGCTAGTACAGAACCATAATGACTTATGGTATCAACAAGATGGCGCGCCTCCACACAATTCACTCAATTTGTCAAATATCCTCTACAGGCTATTTGAAGATCGATGGTTGGCGATCAATGGTCCACATCTTTGGCCACCACGTTCTCCCGATTTAACTCCTTTAGACTATTATGTTTGGGGTAGGATAAAAAATATTGTCTACTCAACTCCCCTGACTGATAAAGAGGACTGCATAGAACGAGTCAGAAATGCGTTCAGGTTTGTTTAGATTTCTAGATTCATAGTTTTGAAACTCAATTTGGTTTTTAAACACTTTTGCAGATCTCCCGATGAAATAAGAAGAGCAACGCACGAAGCATTCCTGAGACGTATAAATAAATGTCTAGAAATTAACGGTCAAAACTTTGAGCATCTTCTCTAGTTATATCTGCGAGAGTTTGCCATGGTTCTCCTAATAGTAACTTGACTTCGGTTTCAAGAAGGGGTGAAAAATCTACAGCATGGTTCAAATAACAGTTGCTGAAAATTTCATCTTTTTGGCGTGAAGGAAAAGAAATAGCTGAAAATTCAAGACGAAAAACAGTTTTTTGTGAATAACTCAGAAAATATCCATTTTAGGGCAAGGGTGTGATGCATACACTCACATTATTTTTTAACGTAGATTCAATATCTGCCATAAAAAAATGGGGTTCTAATTTGAAAAAATTGATTTTTCACGATTTTGTCATCCCTAACTTTGAAAGCGATTTTTTCACCCCCTGTATCATGAATCGCGATTTCGATTTTTAAAGTGGATACATCAATCTTACATCTTGAAAAATCCCAAAAATGAAAATTTTCCATCAAAAAACCTCGAAGTTATTCTTGTTTCAGCGGAGCTCTATTTTCGATTTTTTTTTCGAATTTTCCCGCTCAGAGAGAATTTTCCAACCAAAACTGAAAAATGTTACATCAAAATAACTTAAAATTTTCTAAGGAATCTATTTCTGCAATGAAAAAATGGTGTTCTAATTTGAAAAACGGAAGTTGACGTCATTTCCGGAAAAACCGGAGGTGCTCATGCCTTGAAAATATTTTAGATTTCATCAGCATCGTGAAATACTTATAAGTGCTGAATTTCATGAAAATACGTTCAGTAGTTTCCCGTATAAATATGGGTGAGGTTCCTCGTGAAAGACCCTGTATTGTACACTGATAAAGCCAGAGCTATGACAGGAAGTGATATCGGATTTGCAGGACTCTTGAAATAAAACCACATAAATAGTCAACAGTCTTGTGATACATTGTATTGTTCACCAAGAGGCGCCATGTGGAAAATTGTCACCTCAAATGGATGTCATGAAAGAAGTTATTTGAAAAGTTTGGAATTTTCAAGCCGAAGTAGAAGTTACATATGGCGAACTGTTACTTCATACCAACATCCTTTGAAGAAATGAAGGATTTTATTTTGAAGGAGTTTTATATCCACTTCGGATAAAATGCATCGAAAAGATTGCAGAAGGAGTCGAAAATAGGTTTAGCGAATTTCAAAAAATTGTACCAAAAGTTTCAGTTTTTGCTCAGCCCCTTCAGAATGTAGGTAGAGCACACCTCCAACTTAAATCGTGTGCGTTGCAAACAGATCTATTTTACCAAGGAAGAACGTGAACTGCCAGAAGAACGATACCCCAACTTACGGAACTTAAGGCTTACAGTGGGTTTAATGAAGGAAAGAACATATCTGAAAAAGCAGCATTAAGCTGCAAATTTTTTGAATGCGGCCCTCCGCACCGGAAATTGTCAAAATGTGGCCCTTGAGGTACGTGAGGTTGGACAGCCCTGCTTTAATTTATTACCGTAGTGTGGAAGGTGCCTACAGTACAATTTACTCATGGAAGAATAAAAACACTTTTCCATGAAACAAGCCCACAAAATGCAAATGTGGTTTTAATAAACCCCGTTGTTCTTCATTGAATTGACAATTTTACATCTATGGGATTGCTAGAAATGTTTGTCCCAATAACTAACAAAAAACTGCTTGTAAGCATCTATGCTTCAAATAAATTTCAAATTCAAAACACTCTATTTGACTTTGAAGTTACGGAATTGGAAGTTGATATTATACCACTTTTGAATTCAAACGATCTGAAAATTACAATTGTTTTTGGATTATAATAATCACTTCAATTCGTTCCATACAACGGATTTTTTCATTCGTTCCATCAATATCTCATAAAAAATATCCCAACTCTCTTCTTCACGGATGTTATCAAATTTACCCTTTTACCCTAGGTCCGAGAGTAGACAATCTACAAACAGGTTCTCGGCTTCTTCGGTGATGTAATTCGTTGTGGACCAACCAGAGAATATCAAACTATCCTGCTGAAAATTACTAGGAACGCTCTGTAAAACTTGAAATATAACAAGTCATTATTGGTAAAGGCTGGTTCTGAGTGATGAAGAGGAAATATACATTAAATGTGATTTGACCGGAATCAAACCACCATATGTTGCTCAATGGACTCTATCGAGCCCAGATGAGGCATCAAGAGCGTGATTCTTCCACGCATCGGTTATTGCATCCTCTCATGAAACAGGTCCGGATGCAGCTAACGACCATGTCTGGTTTCAACCCCGAAGTTGGGGTTCATCGGTTATAAAATCAATGCGATGCGCTCAGGTATTTCTGCTTCTCTTTTGTCCGTTGCATCAACCTATATATAATATCTTTACTATATTAGTTCATCATTTTCAAGAGTTTCGTTTGAGAAATCATATTATCAAATTGTCTGATATCAAGAAAAATTGAAAAAAGCACTACTGACATGAAGTCGACATATTCTGAGTGCTTGTTCTCATACACATTGAATATTCAATTTGAAATCTGAATCAGTTTGGCACCGAAACTCGTCAAATTTATTGTACATGAATGTACCATAAATGAAGTTAATTGCTCTGTGGTACATCCATTACTGCCCATTCACAATCATGTTAATGGTGAGGTCAATTTTGTTAACGCTTAAATAATAGAATTACTAAAATACTATTCATATCAATGTTATGTTGAGCGAATTGTTAATGGTAATGTTGCGCTTCCACAAATATTTCTTGAATTTCTAACATCACTGTTAACATCAGCCAGTGAGAAACATCGTTTGTGTAGATGTCGATATATCAGTTGTCCACAAACCTCACTGCATTCACAATGATGTTAATGGTAGTGTCAATGTCAAGATGTTAATGTTGATGTATATGTAGAGCCTGTTGAAGAAACTCTCAATTGCGTGCTTGAATACGAAAATCACGACACATTTAACACTAGATATTATTTTCTGTTTGTTGTGAAGCCTTTTTAGTTTAGATCTCTGAAATCTTTCCTACTCTTAGCAAATAGAAAGCTTTATTGTTGTTAGTACAACAAATTAGTATTCTAACGATGAAGGTACATTGACCGGCCTTTTTGAAACAAATTTGAGCTAACAACAGAGAACACAAATATAAACTGACATCTAACAGTGCTCCAGAGGACATTATCAAGAAATTCGGGTTAGGATCAGGTACAAAAACAAATAGGTTTTTGAGTAAATGATAATTCGACACTGTGCATGCATACATATGTCAAATTGCCATTTTGTGTGTATTTTTAATTTTATATTTCCCAAAAGTGTTATAATTTATTATTTTATGTGTGAATATAAACTATTATGTGTTCTATAGTTTATGTATAACATCTTTGGCCTACAATACTCAACTATGCTGTGAAGAATGGACGAAAAGTTGTTCTGTTAAAAAGTTGTGTATCACTGATACATTAACATTTTGACATTGAAATTACCGTTAACATCATTGTGGAGGTGTAGTTCGACATTAGACTGAATAAACTAGAATGAGAAAATCCGGTGACTTTCGCATATTTTATTAGTAGGTTGTATGTTTTTGTGAGACTTTATCAAAGATTCTTTTTTATCCACAGAATATTTATATTATTACACAGTGCTTTCATTCTGTTAATACAGTTATTGTTATTACAATATTATTTCATATTCTGGGATTTTTAATGTTCATTTCTTAACATCAATCACTGGAGACTCTAAACACCTTAATTAAAATTAAAATACACTTCGATCAACAGACCGGAAACTATAAGAAGAGTAAACCCATTTTGACGATTTGTTTTGTGAGCAGTAAATGAAAAACCAATTAAACTCTTTCAACTTTTTCAATTAGTTTTGGTACCGTTTTCCGGAATTATCATCATGATAAATGAATAACCTCACACCGTGTTTTCAATATACGTCCACTGCCGAATATTTCACTAGATTAGGGGCTAAGAGAGAAATACACCCCTGGCGAAAAAAAGACATCACACTGATAAATATAATCAAGCGAGAGGCAGGTGGCTGAATCGTCTACCTGGAATAGAAGCACGATTATAGTGAAAGAACCGAAGTAGAGGCACTATAGGAAAGCAAAGCAAGTTTGTACCTTACTCAGACTCAACTCATTTATTTGTATTTTTTGTATGACCTTGCACTTGCTTCCTTTTATATTGAGATAGGTTGTGTTTTGTCGTGTAAAGGAAGTCGCCACTCAATTTATGATACAGTAGCAGTCGTGGCAATTTCGACTGAAATTTTTACAATTTAATACTCGCAGATGTAGATTAGATGCAGCAGGTGCTCAAGGTAATATTCCCGACTTAGTGAAAAGCAGATGACTTTATTGGTCATATTTTGTGATCAAATAAAACAAATGTTACAGTCAAGAGAACAACTTCTACAAATGTTTTTGAACAATTTTTGTTTTGTTAACATTTTCATTTTATTATCGAGTACTTTTTGGGGAGATATAAAAACAATCATTGCCGGAAACAAAACATAATTTATCGTTATTAATACGCGAAATATATGTTCGATATCGTCGTACATATATTAATAAATCATCCTTAGAATGCTCATTAGAACGAGTAGATTTCATTTCAGCATAGCACTTCTCTTGCCTTTGCTTTTTGGGATGAACCACGGTATTTTTGCAGTCTAAACAACGATGGTTTAAAGAGCTGATATTATAGGTATGTACAGTTCAACCAATTTTCCAGCAATAAAAAAATAGGTTTTGATATACATTCAAGTAAAGTTCGTTCATTTTTATAGTCCAAAAAGGTCCAAAAAGCTTCGAATTACCCTCTCTTAAAGGCGATTATGTATATTCACCATGAAATGTACGAAAAGTTTGACGAACAGAACCATTATTTTGATGAAAAATTTCAAAAATTTGCAGGCGTTTTTCTGGTGTAAGTTTATTCATAATGAAATGTCAAAGCCAACTAAACAAAAAGCAACAATCAGATGGTAAATAGGTTTCAAAATAAAGCAGTCTTGCCAACTCAAAGTTGTGACCCTCTAACGAAAACACCCGATACAAGTAAAAAGACTATAGATTACTCTCAAACACAAAAATTTTCATTCGAACTAATATAGATATCGATCCATAGGTACTCGATAAAACAAACAACAAAAAATAATTTAAAGCAGCTGGTGTTCGAACCATGATGTTCATCATTCATCTCCCCTCCAGTCCTTACGATTTCTTTACATTCAGCCAGAGATTCGGCACGATATGTTGCATGACATCGAAAATTAATACATAATCAACCGGCAAATAGCAATAAAGATTTTTCCATCCATCAAATATTATTCGAAGTTGATAGAAGGAGAGAAACGAAGCAGATCGCACTGTAATTCGGATTCAAAACCAAACAAACTCGTTATCGTCTCCGAAAGATGTTCAATGCAGATATTCAGAGCGGAGAGCAGCAGTGTTTTGTTTTGAACATATACCATTGGTGCATGTATGCATGAAATTTATGCGTGAGAAAGTAAGTTTTCTCTGCAATGCTGTAAGGAGCGGAACTGATGATAGCTACCCGTATTCATAATCTGCTACTTTGATCAGACTCGATTATGTAATAATGATTATTGCTCTCATTTGACATCAGAGGGGGCTACACCCTGATTGTTCGATTTATGTTTCAGGAGAGTATGCGGCGGCGGTTCTCTGCCAAGGTAGGGACAAACAACATGGGTATTGTTGTCCTTTGTGTCAGACAGGTTGGTGTTTGGTTATATGAACATCTAAAATGCCAGTCTATATTCCAGGCAAATATTGAAAATATTTATGTATCTTTTGTTAGTTATTCGATTAATTGTTTGAAATTATATCAAAAATTTTTGACTAATGGTGTTACATTTTCATTTTTGAGATCTTCTAATAAACCCACATGGCAACAGAGGAACTTCTTCGTGAAGGGGGACAATTGAAAGTTATGTACTCATTGATTTTTCACTTAGTCCAAATTACGGTTTAGCTGGTTGTGTTGTAAGTTTTCTAATGTTTAGCATTTCGAAAAGGGGAAATTGATTGGGTTTTTTCATTTCTTTCAAACATTGTTACGTTTATGTCATAACTAATTTATGAAGAAAGAATTTCTGCAATGGGTGGTTAATTCAAAAACCATTTAATTGATTATAAATAACTAGTTTTTTCTGCTTTTGTCTTTTTTTATTTCAGATCTAGAATTTCGGGTAGATTGGTGAAGAGTCTGTTTTTCTCTGCTGCCCATAGAAGAACAACATGAAGATGTTCTTCTGATCACGTAGATGTCCTCCAAGATCCTCTGATATGATATTTTTAGTAAATTTTTTTCTAACACGGGTGAGGTCAGGGTTTTTTTTTCTCTGGGGTTTTTTCCCTTTCCTCATTTTATCATACTACAGACCTGTATGGTTTTCCTGTTTTGCACAAACCCCAGCTAGGTACTTTTTTGTTTCAATATGTATTGTATTATTTTAGCTGTCTCAATCAAAAGAAATATATATATATATATATATATATATATATATATATATACATATATATATATATATATATATATATATATATATATATGTGTATATTGTTGAATTAAAAATTTCAAGATTTATCCATGTCAAAAAAATGAGGGCCTGTAATTGAAAAATATCAATGCTTGGTTACGGGAACGGGTAGCAAAATATGAATTAAGGTGAAATGTTCCTTGAAAAATAAAAATTTTGATCTGTTAAGCCATATTCCGATATTTCTCAAAAAAAAAAATAAATCCGTTATTCCATACATTTCAATTTCAAGTATTCTGGATGATCCTAGTTATTCTAGTTCCATGGCCACTGGCAGTATGAGCAGATATTTAAACTGCCATCATGTTCAGAACAGTTTCTCGCACATTCTCGAAATATTTCCACATATGTTCATTTCAAGAGTTATTTCTATTGAAGTTTTTTCTATTGAATTTCTAGTATTGAAAATAAATCGATGATACTTCGTTATGACCACTTTTTCAAAATTTTCGAATGATGTATTCGATAAAAACTGACTTAGTCAATATGAGATGAAGAAGAATCACAATTTCTCTAATTCTATGTCGAAACGGTTAATTCTGCCACATATTGCAGAACAAAATCTTGGGAGAATATTTCATTCTAGCACAGTTTTCATGGTAATATTTAATTATTACATGTTAAGCCTCCTGCCACTTATTTATTTATTATCTGTCGAATTTATGAGAGAGAAAATAGTTCTGCCAATCAATATTTTTCATTGCGAAAATCATTAAAACATATTTATGGAAATATTTTATTAATTCCGATAAAAAATCAACGAATTGCAGAAAATAATCTATGATACTCGTACAGAAAGAAGACTTACCTAACCTTCGTTAATTCAAAAACTCGCAGCTTCGTGGCTCGTTTTTCAATTTCGAACTCGTTTGAGAATATCAATACCTTATGTACTTCTATCATAAATAACTATTGTGAAATCTACCTCCCTTTCAGTGGCAAACGATAAAAAACCCATGAATACTCAGATTCCAACTCTAGTAAAGTTTTTCTCTATTTCAGTATCGTAATGAGTTCATTACAGTACTAAAAGTAGTGCTGTAATGAAACTCATTACAGCATTGTTTTCAGTTATATTTTTCGTTTTGTGGTTGTCAGTACTGACCTTCGATCCACTCAATTTTCGAATCAAATCAATTCAAATTCCGCAATCTGTCAAAATTAGTTAGTGACACCAATTGCCATGACACAATACAAAAGTCACTAATCTGAATTTTTAATTGAATTTCGAGAGTTTTCCACAAAACTTCACTGAAATAGAGAAAATATCGTCTAATACTCGTTGCAGAAGGCAATTCCAACACTCATGTTTTCGAAAACTCGCTCCTTCGTCGCTCGTTTTCGAATTTCGCATTCGTGTTGAAATAGGAGCTCATTCTGCAACTTGTTTTAGAATATACTATTAAACAATTGATTTTTGTAGTTCCCGCTAAAAGCTGTATACTAGGTAGCCAACAGAATGATGCACTATTATTTTTCAATTGATTCAACTCATCCCAAAACATTTCTGATCATTTCAAGGAACTCGATTTTTTCTTCCAAACAATTTGGAACGTTATTGAGAGAAATATAAAACCAGGATTGATTCTTGCTTTGAATAAGCGACACAACAATAACTGTCAACTCATACGGGACACGCGACCACTATAAGCTTTTCGTGACTTTTTCAATTAAGCTCATTTCATCATTCAGAACATATGGAAAAGTGCTTAGTTTTAGCCCGCATTTGGTACATTCAGCATTTTTTTTCTATTCGACGAAAGCGAACCAAATTGATTGATATTGAGGGTGAATGAAACTAGGGGATGTAATCACCCCTCGCACGCAGCCTCAACAACCCGCTTGGTTTAAGTAGTACGGGTTATAGACACACAATTAAGAACCATTCGAATGCTATCATCGATTGTTGTACATAATCAAACTATTTACTGGTCCCATCTACATATCTCAAGATGAAACCAGATGAGAAAATTTAAGACAGTTTATTTTTTAAAATGTCTACTCTGCGATTTCAACTAGAATGTAGTTTCACATGTCTTGGAATGGTTTCCAGGTTTTTCACGTTTTTCACGAGGAAGTCAGTTGCGTATATCTACAATTTATTTAGTGCAGTAACAGTTCCTGAGATATTGACATAGACTAAAGATGTCTTCTTCTGAATGAGAATGAAATAACCTTTGTTCTTTTATGATAATCTACTCCCTGGCTATTTTACAAGCCCGGATCTAGGGGGGGGGGCAAGCAGGTCTCTTGCCCCGGGCGCCATCTCAAGGGGGCGCCAAAATCAACCAGCGGTTAAATGTTTTGATTTTTGGTTTTCTCGGAAGAAAGAAAAAGTTGGATTCACAACAATTTTCCGGTTTCCAATCGACTCAGCTATTATGTAATCGGCAGAGGTTTTTTTATGAATTGATAACTTCCTGTGGAGCACTTTCTGGTTGAACAAAGATCATGGAAAGTTTCCGGTGACGATGATTCCATGAATTTCGTTTACCCAAAAAGTACTAAAGCCCCTAAAGAAGTCATAAATTCATAAAATAATCCATGCGAGTCGGCATTCTCTTCAATCGTTACAAGATGGCGGTTTTTCCAGGCGTCTTCTTTGATTTGGATTCCTTCATGTGGTAAGTGCGGGTACTCTCATATTCCAATAATTATTGTCATTTTCTAACAAGGATATTTTTTTCAAGAAGGGGATAAATATAGAATCTTTTAATTTGTATTCCCATTTCAGAGATGGAAGTATTCGAATTCGATTTTCAAGGTCTATTATTGTTCATATTTCATTTTTATGAATTTCATTTGTCAAACGTTATTACTCGTTGATTCGTCCTCATTTATTAGCAATTTAAATATTTATTTCACTCCTAATCCACAATATTTATATTTTATTTTTCTGTTAATATTGCTTCATAGAACGTGGTTTGTTTCGAAAACTGTTGCCGTGGAAAACTTTATCATTTTTACTTAGCCCTCTCTCACCTAGAAACAAAACGATAAACTGTTGTCGCCTGCGCCTCATAGTTTTTTGAAAATTTTTGTTACTTCTTTTTCCGAACTTTTTCCAGAATTTCATTGGAGATATTGTTTCATTTTCAAAAAAGTAAAAAAATTTGAGAGTTTAAGAAAATAATACCGCCGGCATTAGCGTTATCGAAAGCAAACATACCACGTGGAGGTTGAGCGGTCTGATTTTCGCTTCTTTGTTAGTTGATTTTGAGGAAAAATATCTATTTAATTAATCGATTTCCTATGTATTCACGAAAAGTATACAAAAGTATTGAAAAGCGAGTGAAAAAGGAAGAAATTCAGTTTAATTGACGAAAAATAATGCATTAAAAATGATTGGGCGATGGTTTTGCAAACTTTCTATAGTTTTTTCGAAAAAACAAAAATGAAAAATGAAAAAAAAATCTTTTTTAAATATTTTTTTTTCGAATATTCGAGCAACATCTTCAATAAAATTGTGGAAGAGCTCAGAAAACTTTCTTTCTCATGTTTACATGAGCTTCTCAGAGCAACAAACGTGATCCTTTAATCATTTCAAAAACTCTATCGAGTGAAAGAAAAAAAACGGCTGGCTGGTTTGAATTGGCTTTTGGTAGGGTTTATGTAAACATATTGAATTGTAAAAGGCAAACTTAACATTCTCAGTTTTTGTTTGATCCAGCGCTTGATTTTCCGAAACCAGACACCCTCTTTTCGTTGCAATTTTTTTTTATAAAAGAAATGAACAGTCTTTGAAGGGAAATCATTCAGGTTCTCGAAACCCACCGTTAACTTTTTGAGTGATTACAGATTGCTGAGATCGATATCTCAAAGACAAAAGGATCCTTTTCTATTTGAGAGTCAATATCTCGATGATGAGAAGACGTATCAAGATTTGAAAAAAAAAAAATTTAAGC
This sequence comes from Hippodamia convergens, assembly GCA_038502775.1. Lineage (NCBI taxonomy): Eukaryota > Metazoa > Arthropoda > Insecta > Coleoptera > Coccinellidae > Hippodamia > Hippodamia convergens. The sequence goes on from JAVSIQ010000711.1 coordinate 41,522, forward strand.
TTAATTAACGAAGTGTCCGAACATTATAGCGGTTAACAAAAAAAAATTATAATCCAAAAACAAGATGGCCGTGGTTACAATTTCTTTTTTGTTTTTATTTTGTACGACCATTCCTCTCGAAGTTATAGCCTGTTGAAAATTGTTCAAAAAATTTCGATTTCATTTTGACCCTTTAATTCATTCCAGAAGTGTAGATATACATTTTCAAAGCTTTTAACTATCATACCAAAATATAGAGGGGGCATGAATATTTGCCTCGGCCAGAAAAAATCGTAGATCCGGGCCTGCTATTTTATAATAATAAAACATGGGTTTCTTAATTTAAATTAACGCAGAGAACAATATTGAACAATAAACTAAATGAGGAAAACAAAAAAAACAACCAAAAATTAGAGAAGGTGACAAATTAGGATGTAGGTCACCATAATTATCCACAACGTAAAATACTAGCAGAAAAAAGTAAAACATTCGTTTCATAGCATTATTTGAAAAGATTTTAATTGACTATATGTAATACATATATTTTCAAGTATCCTTAAGTAAGCTGAGAAGGAAAAACGAATGATATACCTTGGGTATCACATAAAAAAGGAAGTTATGATATATCTCAAAAACTATGATTTATAATTGGATTCACCAGTTAAGTCAGCTAACTCGACTATTACTGCGATGTGTTCGTGGTATCTTTTCATACATATATACATATAACATTATTCTATGTCTAAACCAACCAAAATGAGACATACTGTATAGATGAGAGGCAATGATATTATAGATACCTTGTGATTAATCAATTTCAAATCTGAATGTTCGTTTACAGAATTGTATTGCGCTTTATTCAGTTTTTATAACGAATGTAGTTTATTTTTGAACTTCAGTTAAAAAATTCATTCACATTGTATTTTCTTTCCGAACGCCTATGACAATTTGGAATTGGATAAAATAATTCAGATGAAGAGTTTCTAATTCCTCGATCTGGATCTTTAAATCGCGTGACTGAGGCAGGTATAGAATTTTATGTAGTAGACATAAATTCGATTAGGTCTGCTACCGATATCTTTAACAAACAATAATATCACCAAGAACAAAGAATGTTTTGTTTTTCATCGGTAGCCATAATAACAGACATAACGTCACACTCACTTAGCTATTCGATAATGATTATTCAATTAGTTTCCTATATTTAAGAGCATCAAGCATCATATGATGTGAATAAAATATCGAGAATCGTCATCAGGATATCCAACAAAGCCTATCCAAATTTGCGAACGTCCTTTCACAGAATCAAGTACCTAATTGCAACAGATGACGTTAAATTGGTGAAGAACTGATTCGAAGTTTTATCCGATTCGGCTTGGCTTGGTTTAAAAGATACGAGTACAGGCCATAAAAACTAGAATTTTCGAATATACCTCTTAAATGATTACTATCGAATGACGTTCGACATATAATACACATATTATGCCATATGTATACCATATACACCTTTTTCTCTAAATCTGAATCGAAAAGAATGGTATACGAAAAAAATATTTCTTTAGAGCTTAAAAATCTATTGTTAAAATATATCTATTGTGATTAAAGGTGGCTGCGAAAAATCAAAATTATGTTGGTAACTTTTAAGTTGTAGGATTTAGGTTGGTGTTGATAAAAAAAACACTGACTTATGAGGTTTTTAAACTTTCATTAGCGGACGGAAAATTGTTGTTTTGCAGTTTAGTTTTATTTGTATCTTTTGTTCTTGAATAAATTGACAATTTAACAATTTAGGCATTTCATTTAGCTGATGGATCACTACTTTTAACATTCATTATGAGCTGGAAGAACTAGATCGAAAAAAGACGACTCTGAAGAAGAGACATATATTAGCTTAATCCTAATTCTCAATATTCGGGATGACTGAATGTTATCTTTAGCGGAAAGGCTGTAAGCTGATTGCACTACACTTTTCATTTCACCTGCTGATGATAAATCATATTCAACCCATCAAAAAAGAATTGAAATTGTAGTTTTCTACTTTGATTATATCATTAATTATATTATTAATTATAACTATTTCCTAATAATTACATGTAGATTTATCTGTAGAAATTTTTCAAATCAGGAACGACTAATCTATGAGATCTGTTGTCAAGCTTAACAATTTCCAATTGAATTGCCCTGAAAATAATAATAAATATTTCTCTAGCTTATATTTATATCCATTTTGTGATGGTCCCACATTTTCAGTTACTTTTTTTGTAACTAGAAATTTATCAGCGTCTGAACTTTCAAGGCGTGCTTAGATAATAATAAAATAATTCTTCAACGGAGTATACAAGGTTGACTATTTTAGAAATGAACTTTTCATCATCTAAAATCTAAACTATCGGTCGAATCACGAACCCTATCCGAAGGAAAACGAATTATTGTCTTAGATACCTATTACATAACCATGCATAAGACATTGGTAAACTGAACTCTTTACGAATCGAATCGCAGAAATAAAAAGTTGTTAAAATAAAATGAAAACATGAAATGAGTGAAACTATGATTGTTCGAAAAGCAAAAACGAAAATGTATAACTAAAAACTCCAATGTTGTCATAGAAACGGAGTTGATGCCACATTTCATATCAGCAGCATTGAAAATTTTCATTTTTATAGAACACAGCTAGCTACCCAAAAATCCTAATTATTCAAATAATCTTTCAGCTGATTTTAGGGCACCTGTACTTTGCAGGACAAATCTGCATATAGGAATAAATTATGAGCTAGAAGTTCTAAATGAATCGTGACATTATATTATTTTTATCCTATTCTGGGTAGCCTCCGAGATTAAATACTGCAATGAAAACAATTTGCGAAACTTGAGATCAACTTGAACTCAACTCTTGTGGGAGTGTGATACCAAATGCAAGAGAACACCAACGATCCAAATCGGTCCCACCGACTGAACTGGAATCATGGGATCAGAAGTTCAAATCAGCGGCGTCCGCAGAATCAACAATTGTCGAAGGAAATTGTTCCAACGGATCCACTTCACGTTATGCATAACTTTTTCACTTCCCACAATATTTCACTAGATACCTATGATTTGAATTGTCACTTGTATTCTGTTTTACAAAACAGTTTTTTGTGCCTCCTAGAATATTCTGGCAGAGCTCAGAAGCTCAGCGCATAATATTCGACTGTTAAGTTGCAGATCTGGTTGTTCTCAGGATAAATCAATAGTGCTCAATCGACCAATAACTCTTGGAAAATTCGTTCTGGGAGAATGACAGTACTAACCGCATAAACTTGAATGCATAACCCCTTGAACTACAAACTGGTCCAAAAGTGTGGGATACCACCCTGTGTTTTCAAATAAGAAAACTGAATGTTCGTATCGCACTCATAGTCTTCATGAAATTCTATTTCGAAAACCTCCACTCTTCATCATTTATCTGTGTTACCTCTTGACGTAGGCCACTTTTTTGGTTATAGTGGTTTGAACCGTTCGAGATAATCAGATAATTTTTTTATTGAATTCCCCAAATGGTTTCCAGTCCTCTGTAAATTTACTCGTCACTCTACAGAGACACTGTAATTTCTCAAAAAATGTCAATAAATTCATTTATTCAAATGGCATTCCCTGAACTTTTTTTGCCTGTAGGATGCCCTAGTGAGTAGTTTTTATTTATGTAGAGGATGTTGTCCTTGAATGAATAGTTTTCAAAATGTGTCGCATTTCGTGCTTAGTATGCAGACTGGCAGTAGGAGGAAATATGCAGTCATTTCGAACTCCTCAAGAGAATGTTTCTGTTTATTCACGTGGTCTTTGACTTAACCATAACCTAATTGATATTATTGGTAGGTCTTAAGCAGAGTTCAGTAATCTTATTCCTTTGAAACTCCATACGTGGAAAGTATACTATTAGTCTTAGTACAAAACATGGAATGCGAAGCATTTTAAAAACTATTAATCTTAGGCACAACATGTCTCAACAAAAAACGAAGACTATCCACAAGGATTTCGGACAGCCAAAAAAAAATTCAGGTCTTGCGATTTGAATAAATGGACTTATGGATATTTTTTTCTGTAGTGTCTTTCGGACCACCTGTAGAGTGATCAATTCAATTAAAAAACAAATATGATCATCTTGAAGGGTTGTCAAGATAATATATGATCTCTGGTTTAATTCATTATGAGCATGATATTGTGAATTCTCATTTGAAAAAACGGTTTGGTATCGTATTTTAACACTTTCGGACCAGCTTGTAGATTCAAAAATAACTTAAGCTTATGTGCTGAGTAATGTCGATTCCGTCAAAATTTGAATCATTCTCCCATCACAAAATTTTCAAGAGTTATCGACCAATCGAGCACTATCGACTTACCCTGATGTATATAAACTTTATGAGTTTCTACTCTGATCAGCTGAGATATGACACATTTTTTTTATAATGCTCGCATATAGCTTTTGTTAGATCAGAGAAGTCACTTATAAATCCAGAAGTGTTGAAGTAGCCAACCAAAAACTAATAGTGAGTTCCTCTAAAGTCCATTAAAATTTGTTGGATACTTAAAACTTTAATCTTTCAGTACACAGGATAATTCCCTGCCGATAGCCATGATATCAATGTTTAATAAACGATTAACATTTTCTTATACCAAACTTTATTCCCGAAAACTTCTCATGAATTGTGAAATATTATTTTCGTACCCAAAGTCAGTAGGTAAACCAAGAAAGATCTTCACATGTTTATAGGAAAAGAAATAATATTAAACATACAATGAGAAAAAAAAAATGGAGGCAGCAAGTTAATTTAACGTACAGTTAATGGACTTTGAAATTTGAAAAAAAATTATCCGTCACATGCGCGTCATCGCTAACAAGAAATTGGCCAACTTTTCATGTGAAACACCTTGAAGGGAGTGCTCCCAACACCGTATCAGGCAAATAATTGATGAATCTAGGCCCCAAATATGCAAGACATCTAAGGCCGTCAGTCTTCTTCGTAGGCCTAGTTTTTAATTTGGATGCTTCAAGGCTTCATTTTTGATATCTGTGGGATAATCTCTGTCGTTACAAACAAGATTTATCCTTCATCCTTGAAAAGTAAAACTTTACCACCCTAGAGAAGTACTACTTCTTCCTTGAATAACATCTCAGTAGGGTATGTACGCTCTTTCCGTAACATTATATTCAGATTTGATTTTTGACCAAATTGCACGATGATACTCTCCTGTAACCTGTCCCCCGTAAGAATTTAATACTTACTTTAAATTCGTACTAGAGCACCATACAGGTTCTTGAAAAATTCAACAACCTCCGAGAATTGTGTCAACCGATACTCTTTGTTCCAGTCACGAACACTCTCAAATTTTTTCTGGTCTACTGATTATGCTTGCTGGGGCTAGATTGATCCACGCCCTTTTCGTGTAAACGTTGATTTTTCAGGAATGTACAGTAAAATATATTTAACTGCAGTACATATGAATTTTGATATTTACATGTTCTAGTTGACATTAGAATTGAATTCCAATCCGAAAGTCTAAAAAAACATTTTGAATGCCTGAACATGAAAAAGCTGGTTTTATTATGACTGAGATCAAATGAAACGACGTTCATTTGAACAAAAATTCATTTCGTTGATCAATTCTTATTTCATCTTATTCGCAGTATAAACTCAGGTTTTTCGAAAGGACATTCACAAAAATTACCCCATAATCTCTAGATTGAAATACCTTGACGTTATGATGTAGCTTTTTTTGCAACAACATTCCCCACTTTACGTACCTAATTAGCAATTTCAAAGAATTCTTAAAAACTTCATTGGAGGAAAATAATTAGTCAAAATTGAAGAACCATGGATCTTAAAGTATCTTGAATTATTGTATTATGATATTTTCGACTGTGCCCGAATTTTTGTCATTTCGAAATCCCTTTTATATATTCATAATTTCTGAAAGCGATTGGAAATTACCCTGCGTTTCAACTTCTAGTGAGAGATTGGAAGAACCAATTTAAAACACGAAATACCAAAAGAATACGCCATATTTTCTCCCAACTAAAGTCTTCTTCTTCTTCTTCTTCTTCATCTTTTCGAAAGCCAAAGGCTTGTTTCACCTTTCACGTGACCTCTTGAGAAGCAGATGACCAGCTATCCTTCCATCTTTTTGGCGGGCGTCCTGGTGGTCTTCTAGCAGCTGGCTTGCCATTCCGTGCTATTTTGGCAAGTCTCTCATCGCCCATTCTGGAAACATGTTCATTCCAGTATCTTCTTCTTGCACGTGACCATCTTACCACATCCAATATACCACACTCCTCTCGGATCTCCTCACTCCTCTTGTGATCTCTCAAGGTGTTACCTGTTATGGCTCTTAAGGTCCTCATCTCATTGGTACACATCATCCTCTTTGTTTCGGATGTGTCGGCTCTGGTCTCAACCGCATATGTCATGATCGGGCGTACGCAAGTTTTGTAAACTCTGACCTTACATTGACTGGTCATGAATTGATTTCGCCATATTAACGAGTTCAAAGCACCCGCTACCCTGGCCGATTTGTTGACTTGCTCCCTGACAACACCCGCCAGGTTTACCCACGAGGATATTTTGACTCCCAAGTAGCTGAAATCTGAGACTTGCTCTATGATGTCGTCATCAATGACCAGCTTGCATCGACGTGGCTCCCTCGATATTACCATACTCTTAGTTTTTTTTTATAGAGATCTTCATGTTCAGTTCTTCGGCTTCGCTTTTGAACGCCTGCAGTAGCCATTGTAAACCGTCCTCCGTATCTGCGAGGAGAGCTGCATCATCTGCGAAGCACACGATCTTGAGAAGGTGTCTTCCCAGTCTATAGCCATGTTTCACCTTCCGAACCCTCTCTATTATCCTGTCCATAATGAGGTTAAACAGAAATGGACTCAAGCTGCCACCTTGCCTTACACCGGATTTTATTCTTATTTCACCTGTGGATGTCGATTTTGTCCTGATTTCGGTCACGTTGTCTGTGTTGAGTTGTTTTATGATGTCGATTAAGTATTTCGGTATTCCTCTTGTGCTGAGCTCAGTGAGAACGTCTTCCAGCTTCAATCGGTCGAAGGCCTGAGCTAGGTCCACAAAACATATAAAGGCTGGTTTATCAAATTCGATAGCTTTTTCTATAACCTGGCGAACTATGAATATTGCATCGTTGGTACTGCGGTTCTTTCTAAATCCTTGCTGTTCTCCAGTAATACAAATTTTTTTGGAAGTGCTTTTCAAAAATAACAAATCCTCGTTGCTGATTGATCTTATGAACAATCTCGACAAAACTCAATTTTCTGATTCTGCTTTTAAAAGTTTTGACCGATGGCAACTATCAACATGCAATATGATCTTTCAGTATCACAAACAAGCTTTGGATTTCTTTCAATTCTTAATTCCGTTCCAGACTGAAATGGTATAAGCTGTGAAATTCGCATTGCATAACAAATATCCTTTATTGAGTTTGAATTTTGAATTTTCCAATTTTTTTTTTAATATGTGCAATACTTTGTATGTTTTCCAGGAGTAATAATTTTTGGAGTAATATCCTTCGTCACATTTATACTTTTGAAACGTTCTCATTAATGTTCTTTTAACAATAATACTTGAGCCTTTCAAATAAATAATGCGGTAATTATTATTATTTCATTATTTCGAATAGAGAGTCAATATACGAGTCCACATTATGCCGAACATGGAAGACCAACTCTGAGCGAGTTTATTTCAAAAATTTTCAGTAGCTACCTCAACCTGAACACATTGAGTGTCATTCAATTCAATGCCATACAATAATCTGATATAAGAAATCGAGACTTCATCTACGCTACTGGAGCTTGTTGCATTCGAATCGTTAACTCATTAATTCATCACAGATTGGTTCTAGGAAATTGATAATGCGAATACAACCAGGGGGTTCTCAGATAGCTTATCTTAGTGAAAAAAGTAAGAAACACTGTGATCCTAATTACACGCTCAAAAACTTATCCATCTAGTCCAGCGTCCGTACCGTTATTAGTAGTTTCCTTACTTATGCAGGTATTATTTGCTGTAGAAGTAGAACATTGACTGCAATAAGAAAAATGGATATTAAACAAAGCTTTCCCTCTTTCATGAGTGTGTATTCATGATACACGTGCACTTCTTCAGCAGCACTAACATATCGAAGGCATAGGATCAAATGATCGATCATAAAACAATGAAAAATTGCAAATGTATTCTACCCTCATTGATGTCGTAGTTGAAATGTCAGAGGTGATTCAACTTCTCAAGTTATTCTGAACAAACTTGCGAAATATGTTCAGTGAATATTTCCCCCATATATAAGCCCTATAAAGCCATGAAACCACTTCAAGTAATGCGCAAATATCATGGCACAATTTCCTAATTGGTTTAAAATGATACAGGACCTCATCTATAGGTATACACTCCTAGGATTTCAATAAATTGTTCAAACTTATTAGAATTATTCTTCATAGCGTGAAGAGTGAAAGAAGGAGTTTGTTTTTATTTTCAAATAGTTCAAAGCATTCATTGAGATCTGTTGATGAAATATGAAGAATATTGAGAGAATTTAGAATTCAAAAAACTAAAAGTAATCACTCATTCATTGTTTTGAAGGATCAATCAGACAGAAGATAGAAGGTACAATGAAAAGCTCCCAACATAATAGCTATTAGAGGGTTGAATACAATAGCCTAATTTTCTAATAATTTTGGTGATGCTAGGATAAGTTTTTTTTTATCTAATGGGATGAAGATAAAAAGAGTCAGCAACGGTCACCTAAGAATGTGGCGGGACAACCTTGATGGTAAGGTAAGCGTCCCTCGACGTTGCCACTTTTTCTGAAATGATGGAAAAAATGGTATAGATATCGGCAAAGGTATCAAAAAAATCTGGATCAATCAAATACCAGAAGAGGAGAATGCACAAGTTGAAGTTAACGTATAGAGTAAATATGGAAGGTGTCTACTTATTTTATTTTTAAATTGTAGGTAAAACTGAAAACGATGTTGAGCAACCTAATAGAAATATTACCGTAAGCCGTAAAGGATAAGATCGCCTCATTTAGAAATTCTGTTCTGTCATATAAATAAATTCCACACCCTCAGGGCTCAATAGCTTCTACTATTTTTTCTCATTTTATTCAGAGCATGAATGAAATATAAACCGCACAATACACGACAAAAATAATTGCTAATCAAGTCGTTTTTTGTATTCTCTGATATGATTTTATTATTATTCATCAATTTCATGAATGTTATTCACCTCAGATGAACGTTACGAAGTGAATGTTTATTTTTTTTCTTTCTAACATTTGCTATTGCCTTCAATAGTTTTTTTTCCTTAAAAATATTCTCATGGTACTAATTAAATTCTAATGAAATTAGTACTTTCGCAATTGGACAGACGGCGTATCGTCATATCGGTCGCACTGTTATTGTCCCCGCTTTTAATCATTTTTATATGATTATAACATTGGATATTAGGGAATGGTTTTTGAAATTTCATGGAGTGATTTTGGGAGGATACGTTTGTCTTGTCTAGCCCTGAAGATGGAAAAATATATTTCCGAAACGTCGGCGAACTGACAGAGTATCATTCTCCTGCTTATTTGATCCTTACACCACCAACCGATTTTGAATAAAAAATTTTTTGGATCACCACTTCAGATTTGTGAACTATAATATATTCTGGAAAACTTCGTTCAATCTACTATTTACAAAATCCCAGATACGAAACAGTTATAGAGCATGTCTTGACCTGAATTTGTTCAGTCCTCATATACAAAATTTGATTGATTTTTAGAAGCGCTCAACTCCCCATCTTATTGAAGAGACATATTTCACGAAACTGTCAATATCCCTTGTTCGAAGTTGAAAAGAACTGGCAACCCAGCGTCCGATGTACCTACCAGGTCTTTTCACTTGGGCTGAGTGGAGTCCTTTGTTCGTCCAGTTCTTTACCAGGGGTCCCACAAATACGGGTCCTGCACATAAATTTACATAAAATCTAGTCCGGCTATTCACTGTGAGAACTGAGATTTATTGATCATTCAAGTCAGATACCGAATAGAAAATTGACTTGTTGAACTTACATATTCCGATTTAGAGAATTCCGCGAGTGTGTTGACACGAAATCGTAAATCGATAGTTTTTACAACAATAAAACCTGTTTTAAACTGCATAGTTTGAATTAGATTAGATGGATATTCCTGAAAAATATTCAGAGAAGATTGAAATGAAAATAAACCATTTGAATGATATGAAATGTTGAAACAAAAAGTACCTGAGCTGAGGTAAAAAGGAACGGGGTATCATCACATTCTTAGTATGATACTAGAGAATCATACGATACTATCATCACTAGTATTATACGATACTATGGAGTCAGGGGAAAAAAACCTCAGCCGGTTTTGGGATGACTCAAACGTATCCTCAGGTTCCTAACAAATGTTGTAGAGGTGTTAAAAACTACAATATCAAAAAATTCCAGCACAAATGATACAGGTTGTATATATTATATAACAGTGCCTGCATGATCGCCGGGTGGATTGAGTAGCTTGGTGGTCATGTTGCCGGTCCTAAGCCCGGAAAAAGGAGGAAGGTTGTCGGGTCAGGTTAGCTCCCTACCCGGCGTAAAAAACTATTGCGGCTCACAGAACCGATACTCTGCCTCGGAATTGGACTGATTCACGGATGACGACCCATGCAAGAAAAAGGAGAACGATTTGGAAAAAGAGATATATGATGCGCTTTGCCACCTGGAATATAAAATCATTCAACAACAAGGATCAAGAAACTCTGAAGGAGTTGAAAGATAACAATATCGATATATGTGCCTTACAAGAGACCAAGAAGAAGGGTAAAGGTCAAGTACAATACAACGACTATCTGGTGATTTACAGTGGAGTAGAGAAGCAGACAAGGGCGAAGGAAGGAGTAGCAATCGCAGTTTCCGTGAAGTACCAGAACAATATAAAGGAATGCACTTACGTGTCCTCACGAATCTTGGTTATTAAGATGGAGGCGAAGGGTAAAACACTGAATATATTGTCGATTTACGCACCTGAGGATAACAAGCCCAGAGAAGAAAGAGAATTTTTTTATGATAAACTTCAAAATACAATTCAGTCACTACCAGGTGACCAACAAATGGTAATACTTGGCGATTTCAACGCCCGCATCGGTAATGAAGTACTGCCTGGAATTAAGCAAAAATTCAATGAAACCGTATTGAATAATAATGGAGAACTGATGATTGATCTATGTACGTTTAACGAGCTGCGAATCAACAACACATATTATGACCACAAAGAGCAATATAAATTCACATTCTGCAACACCAGGGGCCACAGATCTACAATTGACTACGTTGTCACTAACAGATGCATTCACCCACTTCAAGTGCTAGACGTCAGAACTCTGAATTCCGCCGATGTAGGCAGCGATCACAGTCTGTTGCTTGCAAAGATCAAAATAAAATTCAACCCTGAAAAAAGCTTAGTAGAAGCAAATGAAGAAACAAAAATAAACATCGAAACACTATGGGACTCATCAGTTAGGAAATTATATGAAGATAGACTGAAGGGAAAAATTCTCAAGAACCCAATAAATGAAGAAGATGACATAAACGCTTCCTGGAAGAAACTGAAGAACAACATTAAGGAAGCCGCACATGAAGCTCTAGGCAACCGAACTGTAAAACGAAATAAGAACGCCAGAACGAATAGGACCCCATGGTTTCGCCCAGAGATCAAGGAAAAATGCAGAGAAAAGAAAAAAGCATATCTAACCTACAGAACATTGAGAACATCAGAATCATACGAGAGGTATAGACGAATCCGAAACGAAATCACAGCACTAGTTAGAAAAATAAAAACTGAGCATTGGGACAGTTTCTCAAGGCGCTTGGAGGATGATTTTTACGGACTTCGGAAACAAATTTGGCGTTTTATTAGAACTCAAAGAAAAGAAATCAATGATCTGGTCGAAACGAGTCAGATAAGACGGGAAACCTGGGTTGAATATCTAACCGAATTGTATAGGTCGGACGAAACTGAGGCTGCACCAATTATACCAGATATAGTAATGAACAACAACATACAAATTGAGACCGCGGATATAATTGAAGCTCTCCGAAAACTAAAGAATAGGAAGAGCCCAGGACAGGATGGCATTCCTAACGAATTACTCAAATACGGAGGTCAATATCTTGTACAGCAGTTAACATCACTCATTCAAAAAATCATTTACCATCATAGAATTCCTGATGAATGGCGAACAAGCAACACAATCCTGATGTTTAAAAAGGGAGATAAGAAAGTGCCCTCAAACTACAGAGGTATAAATCTTCTAAGCACCACACTCAAACTTACAACTAAGGTTGTTGCAAACAAAATCGACAACTTTACATCCCTAGCCGACGAACAGCAGGGATTCAGATCGGGCAGGTCGTGCACGGATGCGGTGTTTGTTTTAAGACAGATAAGGGAAAAATCGATAGAATACAACAGGCCAGCATACATGTGCTTTGTTGATTTGGAAAAAGCGTTCGATCGAGTGCACCTTAAAGACGTTTTACACCTACTTTACAATAGGCAAATACCACATAACCTCATTAAAACCATCCAGGACGTGTATGAGGAAAATTGGATTCAGGCGAAAATAAACGGGGTCTTGACTGAGCCAATAGCTGTGGGCCGTGGCATTAGACAGGGGATTCGCTGAGCCCTCTCCTTTTTAACATAATTATGGATGAGGTGATAAGGAGTGTACGTACACTGAAGGGTTACAGAATGGGCAATCGCGAAATAGCAATTCTGTGCTATGCCGACGATGCTGTACTGGTGGCAGAGAGTGAAGACGACCTGCAGCGGTTATTACATCGATTCAACTGTATTGCCAAATCATTCAATATGATAATATCAACCCAGAAAACTAAGTGTATGACGACATCAAAAACTCCACTAAGGTGCAAACTGGAAGTTGAAGGCAAAGTTATCCAACAAGAAATGAAGTTCAGGTACTTGGGGATAGAAATCTCTGGCTGTGGCGACGTTGAAGAGGAGGTGAGGGAGCAAACTACGAGGGCAACAAGAGTAGCAGGATGTTTGAATGACACAGTATGGCGAAATAAAAACATAAGCATACAAACAAAATCCAGAATATACAAAGCAGTAGTAAGACCAACTATGACATACACCGCTGAAACTCGACCTGACACAGCGAGGACTAGACAACTACTGGAGACCACCGAAATGAGAGTACTTCGCAGGATAGCTGGAAAAACACTACTGGATAGGGAGAGAAGTGAGGACATAAGAAAAACTTGCATAGTGGAAAATGTAAATCACTGGGTACTGGGTCGAAAAAGGGAATGGAACGCGCACATCGGAAGAATGGACGAGAATAGAATGGTCCGAATTGCACGCGACAAATCTCCACTAGGTCGCAGGAGTTTAGGACGTCCTCGAAAACGATGGAGCGACAATTTGACAGTGTAGGCGGAGAATCGACGAAAGGAAACAGGCGAATCGCCTAAACAATAGAAGGAAGAAGGAAGAAGAAGAAGTGAAAAATTAATTTCTATCAGATAATAAGGTCCGCGAATAAGAGATCTCAAATTACGAGAATATAAACAACGAATTCCCTACCACCATGCACGACCAAAAATTTGATGAAATCGTGAGTCGTGAACCAGAACAAAACATTCAGTTATTTGCCGGTTCAGCTGTTCAGGAAGATTTTTAAATGAATAGTGGAACGGGATAAACATATTTTCGTCCACTGTTTATTATAATAAATCGGGAGGTGAATACTTAAAAGCATACCCTTTCATTGGATTATCGAATACAAAAAAATTACGGATATCCAAACAAACCATTAAGAGACATTTTTTCGAGCCAGTTCTTGTTCAGTGGAAAAGCTTGTCAATCTAACACATCTCTCTTGTACCATACATGACGGGTCGTTTTTATAAGCTACAGCTTGGCGAAGTTTGTCCTCTTCCGATTTAAATGTTGAAAATAGCTTGAGGAGAATCCGCTAAGCCACATACGTACGTTTTCTTTCAAGTGTTCCAAAATGAAATATAGGAAGTCCTTTTGGGTTAACTATTTAGCAATTACTCTGAAAAAAGCCTTTCTAAAAAACATAGGCATATGTTCTACGTTTTGTCTTATGCCACACCAATCCAGACGTTATAGGCGATCACTTAGCTCGCCTAAATTTAGAGCTGGCCTTAGTTGGGAAAGGACTGTCGACGTTAACGTAGATACATTTCGAAAAATATTTCCACAAAATTATATCAATGCCGAATATGGTTTCTATAATACATTCCATAGTCGCTGTGCAATTTTGCAATCTTTTCACTAGAAGCTTTTCCCTTACATACCGGGTGGGCGAGCATACTTTGTAAATCAATCGAATTTATTACTCATTTATTGTAGTTTTGATGATACTCCATAACTGTCATACACCAGTCATCAAAATACTGTTTGTTTCTCACATCAACAATAAAGGTATGAGAAAGGTTTATCCCTATTTATTGAGGAACAGTAAGGAAATAATAATAATAATAATATAATGTTTCGACAACCCTCAATGAAGAAACAACATGTCTTCTCGCCCATACACATACTTATCGAGATTCTGCACGAATCTAGTCCTCATGTTTTGTAGCATTATTGGCGTTATTTTTCTATATTCTTGTATAATTCGTGGCCTCAACTCCTCCAAAGGTACCGTAGATTTTGCTCTTCAGTTGACCTCAGAGAAAAGAATCGAGAGATGTAAGATCCGGTGATCTCGGTGGCCAATCTATTGTACCCCCCCGCTATATCCATTTTCCAGGAAACACTATCCAGTTCTCGTGCATGGTAAGGGAGTATACCCATCAAACCCATCATCCAAATAGCGTTCATTATTTTGGAAAATCTCAACAATTAATGGATATAACATTTTTCCCCTGTTAGATTACCATCGATGAAGATTGGCTCAATGAGTCGATCTCCGTAAATATCAGTCTATACATTAAAATTTTCAGCAGTTTGTATATGAACTTTATGAAAAATTCTTGGATTATGGTCTGACCAATTTTTATTATTTTGGAGGTTAATGGTGGAATTGGTACATTCGTCAAAGAAACAGATGTTAAGAAGAAAGTTTCCATCGGACGCTGTAAGATCAGTCATATTCTCGAGCGAAATCCCCTTCCTTTTAATTCATGTACCTATCAGATGGATTTTATAAGAGAAAAATTTTTGACTTTGAGAATTTTTCGATGGCCGTTCTACTAATATTTGTTTTACAGACGTTTGACATAAAGTCTTCTAGTTCATTTTATTTCATTATAGGGGAATCATTATTGATGTTTATAAAATAATTGTTTCTATTTCAGTATCATAATGAGTTCTTTACAGTACTAAAACCAATGTAATGAACTCATTACACCATTGTTTTCAGTTATATTTTTCGTTTTGTGGTTGCCAGTACTGACCTCCGATCCACTCAATTTTCGAATCAAATCCGCAATCTGTCAAATTTTCGTTAGTGACACCAACTGCCAAGATACAATACAAAAGTCACTAATCTGAATTTTTTTTGAATTTCGAGAGTTTTCCACAAAACTTGACTGAAATAGAGAAAATATCGTCTAATACTCGTTGCAGAAGGCAATTCCAACACTCATGCTTTCGAAAACTCGCTCCTTCGTCGCTCGTTTTCGAATTTCGCATTCGTGTTGGAATAAGAGCTCATTCTGGAACTTGTATTAGAATATACTATTATTTTCATATATCCCGTGTCACTAAACGTCGAATCATCGATTCAGAGGGCGATTTTCGCAAATTGAAATGACGATGCTCGTTGAGTTTGAATGATGATATTCAAAATGAAATTCTATGATACTATAATATTATAATAATAATAATCTCCTGTCCTAAAAATACAAGGAAAACAAAATGAATATGAAAAAGTTATTAATTTTTCAAATCCCTTCGCGACTTTTGGCCCATCTGTAAATCAATCACATCGAATGGATTAAAGAAAAAAATTCAATATCCTAAACTCGGGTTAGAAAGACCTTTCAAATGAGCCTTCCCTATTAAAATCGACCTGTCCAAGTATTTTTTTTGAAATGAATTAATTCCGTCTAACTGTGTACTTCGTTTTCAAACGCCCATCCTGTAACAATATTTTCATTTGTCAATAACATTTTTACATTTTCAAAATATTATCATTTCTTCTTAATCACTTACTACGTGAATGACTCAGACAAAGATATTTTCCAGTGAGTTGAACATTTTCCAAACTTGTAGTTTGCGCCATTTTCGTGCTTTAAATGAATATCGTGAAGGTTGTTTGAGAACCCCTGTGAAGAAGCGTGACTCGTCATGGTACCGCAGTTAGTACGAGAGACGAAAGAGTACCAGAGGCGGTTGTAGAAACGAACAAGAGGGGACTGAAATCACTTTTGAAACCGTTGATAATTGCA
>JAVSIQ010000712.1:0-75218 GCA_038502775.1 Hippodamia convergens
TGTGAGTTATTCCGGTGGTATCAATAATTATAACCCAGAAACTTACTCTCTGTACTAAGAACCAAACACTTAGTCCTCTCCTTCATGCGACAAGCCTTACCACATTTTCTCGGAGCAGAAAAGATTTGATTTGTTTTATTTTCAATAACATCCCTCGGTCAACGGAAAGCCGCTCTTCTGTTAACCACCACCCAAAAACCTCAAGTATTTTTATTACAGAGAATGAATTTACCAACCAATTCATCAAACTCAATCCATTTCAGATCTCAGGGGACAATATTCAAGTTCGATTTTATGAAGAGCATAATGGCGAGTTAGTGTGGGAAGCTTTCGGAGCTTTCAACCCATCCCAAGTCCACAGACAAGTTGCGATTTCCTTCAAAGCGCCGAAATATTTACAATCTAGAAATAGAGAATCCAGTAAGAGTGTTGGTACAGCTAAGGAGACCTTCTGACAAGGCTTTCAGTGAGCCGATACCCTTTGAGTACCTACCCTCTGAAGAAATTGGCAGAAAGAGGAAGGCACCAGGATAGATGGCCTTCTAGATTTGGCCCGCTGTATCGAAAATTGCGGTAAGTATAAATATATGAATATACAGGGTGTCCCATAATTGGACCGACAAACTTCTAGTTTGTTAATAGTTAATTGTTTGAAAGGGGTTACAGTCCACTGCGACCTGATGGTCTATTGTGCCCCCTGACAAAGCTTCACTGCTCGCCTTCCAGTCCCAGAGATCTCATGAAATCCAATATCTCGGAAGGCTTTAGTGAGGCTAGTTCCTCACTCCTACAGGTCTCTTGACCAAAGCATTGTTTCCTTTGGCTTACAATGCCAAAGCAACTTCTAGTGGATGTTGTAAACATTATTTGGGACGAAAATCATATAGTACAAAAATGCTTCGTTAAGGGGCTTGGTCCTTCTGAAGATGACTCCCAAGCAACACTATTTGTCACATATCTCCAAAGCGGCGTCACCTAAAGTGTTGAAATTTTACACATTAGCTTTTTATCAAGAATACGCATCGAATGAATCAAGTGAATTTTTTTCATCTCAATCATAAGCGTATCATTCTGGGGGGCTAGAGGTATTTTTAGTGACTACGTTTTTACCCTTCAAGTTTTACATCAAATTCATAAACATTAATATTTTTTCGTGAGAAAAGGTGCTCTTGTGTGACAATCGCCCAGTTGCACCAGTTTGGAGAAAAATGGATTTGAAATTTTCTTTCTTCATCATCTAGTTAAGTACAAAGAACTCTCAGTGGCTCTTTAAAAAATAAACTTCAAGGGAATTAAATGATTTCATAATATTGTCTTATGAGGCAAAGCTCTTGTTAAATTATTGAAATCAAGTACAATAAATTGATATTCAGGGACGGGGCCAAGGGGAGGGGGGATGATGATCCCCCCCCAATGTTGAAGGAAGTTGGCAAACTTTCAAACCAGTTGGAAGATTTTCAAGGTAGTTGGAAAATTTTCAAGGGAGTTGGAAATTTTCAGGGGAGTTGGAAAAATTTCAAAGCAGTTGGAAAAAATTCAAAAGGGTTGGAAAAAATCCAAAGTAGTTGGCAAAATTTCAAAGCATTGGGAAAAAATTCAAAACAGTTAGAAAAAAGTCCAAAGCAGTTGGTAAAATTTCAAAGCAGTTGAAATACATAATTCCAAGAGGAATCTGAATTAGAAAAAACAAGTTTGCAATCAGTACTTGAGAATATATGTATAGCCGGCAATAAATGTTATTCAACCCAATGTTTTTACCATCAAGTGTTGGAAGAAATGCGGCCTCAAGAAGTAGGTACCCAGTTGTAAATTTTTCAGTTACGTCGCATGAACTATGTCATAAAAAAAACCATCTGGTATCATAAAGCTGTTACTTTCAGATAAGCAGAATCATCATTAGGTTCTCTCTTCGTACATTGTGTTATTGTTTTGCGAATAAACAATATGTGTACAGGGTATCCCAAATTGCTTGATTTTGGCTGGTTCAGGTACTTCTAGACTAGATAGGTAAAAAACGTTGAAAGGAGGCCTGGGCTCGATTTCCGTGAAAATACTAGTAGTGAAAACCGTTTCACGATATCTTCATTAGTATAAAAGATATAACAAAATTTTGAAATTTTTTCTATTTCGAAAATATCTGAAAAAGATACAAAATTTCAACAAGAACTTGTTCATCCGCAATAAGACATTATTTCAAATTTTCTTGATCTTTGAATTTTTTTTTGGTAAAAGATGAAAAAAATGCGTTCGTATTTGAAATAAAAAAATGGTTTTTTCCACGAGAAAAAAAAAAATTGTATATAGTTTCTTATTTTCGGTGGAAAAGCGCTTCTAGAAATTTCAAATCGGTTTCAGATATTTTCGTAAATAGAAAAGTTATGGCACATTTTCGAAATCTACAATTTTTTGCAAAATGAAAAAAAAATAAGATATCGTGAAACGGTTTTCACTAACGGTGTTTTTACTAAAATCGAGCCCAGGACACCTTTCGAAGTTTTTACCTATCTGGTCCAGAAGTACCTAAAACAGTGAGAATCAAGAAATTTGGAATACCTGTACATAAATTTAAATAATGAACCAAAAAAGATTCAAAGTGAAGTTTGAGTTATGTGGTGCCTTATAAAAAATTTTCAAAAAAATTTATGAACAGAAAATGCACGAAGGAAAACAAGTGTGAGAGAAATTTTTGGGTAGTGACCACAGAATATCAATAGTCACAACAACAACCTTTCAAAACACCAAATATATCCTCAATTCCAAACACTAATTGCAATGAACGCTGCAAAATAATTCGAAATCGCCAACTCGAATTAGGAAATTTTGTTCAAATTTGTTTCTTCCATATGAGTGATTTAGGTCAAAACCATTTCCCTACCAAATCAGGAATCTGTTTTTTTTAAGAAGTATCTTGACATTTTGACACACTTTTTCTGTATAAACTAGAGCTGCTTTTTTTATTTCATAAAATCTGTAAGCAAAAGTAATGCTTATTTTTTATCAAACGAAATATATTTTCTGAAAATTTTGTTCCCATTATTCTGTGAAATAGACCCATGTTAGGGATGAGCAGTTTCAATATTTTGAACCTCATCAAAGTGGTAAGTAATTAACTTTAATTTTTCATCTACCCAACATTCAATCAGGTATATTTCTTTATTTTATGGAATCTGCTTTTTTGTGACAAATATTTTGTTTTATGATGCTTGAAATTTTGAGATACACCAAATAATGAAACTGAACTAAATTAAAGAATGAAACAAAAAGTGTGTCTCAAAGTTTCGAACATACTTCAAAGTAGTCCTCACAAAAAAAAAACGATTCCATAAATAAAGAATCAACGCTAATTTCTCATCACTTTGATTCTCAATATTTACTCCTTCCACGGCATGAAAAGAATAGATTTTTCAGAAAAAATATTTACTCTGATGAAAATGAGCCGTGCCTTCGATCCCAGATTCCACGAAATGAAGAAAAGCTACGAAACTGAAGGAACAAACAAGTAGTGTTTCTCAAAGATTCAAGCAACATCAAGATATTCTTTATGAAAAAAACAAAATACATAAAATCTACTTAATTGAATGTTCGGTAGATAGAAAAAAAGGTAAATTACTCCTCACTCTGTTGAAATTCATAATTTTGAATTTTTTTTTACCGAAACAAATATTATACCGAAATATATATAACGAATTCCTATTAATTCAATGTCAAGTTGGAAAAATTTAGATGGATTTCCCCCCCCCAAAAATTTGGTTTCGGCCCGTCCCTGTTGATATTTCACTCAATTCATTATGATTCTTCACATAACGAACATTGAGTAGTGATCGAAATGAAAATTCTAAATCAATTTTTCTCAAACCGATTGAACTAGGCGATGTCAAAAAAGGCACCTTTTTTCAAGAAAAAATATCAAAGTCTATGAATTTGATGTGAAACTTGTAAAATAATGAAAGGTTAAAAAGTTGTCACTGAAAATATCCCTCGGCCCCCCAGAATGATAGGCTTATGATTGAGATGGAAAAAATTCACTCGAACACATTAGGTGACGCAGTTCTGGAGATATGTGACAAAAAGTGTTGCCTAGAAGTCATCTTCAGAGGGCCCTAGCACCTTAACGAAGCATTTTTGTACTATATAATTTCAGTCGAGAGCGTCTCAAATAATGTCTGGAACATCCACTAGAAGTTTTTCGGTCTTATGAGATACCCTGTGTAGAATATATATATAGTTACTCATGAAACAAGTGCATAAATGGCATTGATATTCTAACACGAGACCAAAATTCTCACAACATGTGCTAGAATGATCATATATTTATTATTGTCTCTTATTCGTTGAATTCTTATCGAAATTAACGAAAATTTCCATAAATATCCATTAGTGATTGTTGTATCGAAAATATTGAGCTTCCGAACTATTTTCTCTCTCATAAATTTGACTAATAATAAGTAAATCCGTAGCAGGAGGCCAACATGAAATCACTAAATATTACCATGAAAACTGTGCAAGAATGAAATATTCTCACACGATTTTGTTCTACAAGATGTGGCAGAGTGAACGAATTTGACACAGAATTAGAGAGAATATTTCAACTGCTTTGGCATTAATTTTATAAGTCGCCTCTGTTGGTCAACTGGGTATACTTAGCAGATTCAGATACTTCAACTTTTGAGAATTTTCACTTCCTCCGAAATGAAAAAAAAACAATAAAATATATTCAGATATTTCTTGAAGCAATTTTTTGGATCAAATCAATAAAAAAACAGATACCTATCAATCAACTAACTAGAAAAGCTTCGTACTATCCAAAACAAGTACCTACTTAACGTTTCAGATTGCTTCATCAGACGAGATCGCGTAATGTTTAGAATCGTGGATTTTTGCTTTGTTCGTTGTTTTTCCTGTATAAGTTCATCCAGATATCCTTTTGGAAAAAATCCATTTGAGAACGAAACAAAAATCAGAAAAATGGTGTTCAAAATTCCTTGTATTTGTGGAAAAAATTATATAGGTATACATCAAGACACTTAAAATAAGAATGTGTGAACATGAAACAACATTAAAACTAAAGAAATGATGAGATCACAATATATACTCCCAGCCCAGGACATATTTCTGATTTGTATTGATGGATTAATGAAAAGAAGAAAGCAATAAAGTATTACAATGTCATGAGAGATTGCTGGGTAAAAGATAGAGATTGAAATTCATTCTGGGAGCATTCTTCATTTGCTGATTTTTCTTTGTGTTTTCACTCCCAGAGTCTGAAAAAAAAAAATTTTTAATCATGGAAATGCCCCTTGTAGGGAAAAAAGCAGTACGAACAATTTGTTGCACAACAATAAAAGAAGAAGAAAATTTCGAACTATCAAAAATGGTAACTTTTCAAGGTTTTCGTTGGACCAAACCTTGAAATCTTCAAAATCGTTAACTTTTTTAATATTTCATCTGAAAGATGGCAGATTGAAAAAACTTGATGAATGAATTCACGTAGAAACACTTTCATTATTAAAAATTTTTGTTCCAGAGTGAGTGAAAAAAGTTTCAGAATAAAATGTTATAATTTTTCTAATCAGTGTTGCAAAGCGTTTTTTGTTCAGCACGCAAATATAATTCGATGAAAGAGGGAAAATGAATTTGAATTTTTCCATATTTTTGGTTTATATAACTGTTGTTGAATAAATCACCTGAGACAAAGTTATAAATTCAACTCTTTTTTTTCAGGATTCAATCCTCTTATGAACTTCAGGAAGGAAAAAGGTGAGTTGAGAATTGCTTTATACAATGTGAATGGGTTTGCTATTTCAATAGTTTTTTTTTTTCAAATCGAATGAGAGCCAATTGCATATCATTTTTCAATAAATGTTCTACAATCTTCATATATAAAATTAGGTTTTTTGTTAATAAAAAATGCCTTGTGTTTCACCTTGACTGCCGATAGCACGCGACTTGAGCAATGGCGGCTGAAATTTTCAAGTTACCTCGCCGTTTTCAAGTAGGCCGCGTTTTACGGTACCGGTAAAATGGGGTAACATTGAACCACTTGGCAACTTTGAACAAAAAATAAATTTTGTTATATCGACTTAGGGCAGCTTGCCACTATACGCTAAATTCGGAACTAATTCAAGTCCTGAGTCCTAAATCATATGCGTGTAGTGGCAAGCGGCCCTTATGGTGAAACAACCATTAGATTCAGCGACATGGGGCCCGTAACATAAACCCTACAAGTGTATCAAGTGTAGAAGTTACAAGTGATTTGCGTGTAGCTACAAGTGCAATCTAAAGTGACCCCTGCGGCTCCAGTAATTGAGGAAACATCTCTACATATGTAAACGTTTTCTGCAACACAAAGTTTTTTTGTGCCACTGAATTTTCAACAAGTGTAGTAGTTGATGTTTAACCTACCTTCAAACCTAGATAAATGCTTCGACTTGGGATAATTTTCTAAATATTCATGAGCTCGTAAGAATTTCCGGAAAGAATTTGAACTCCTATCGGTATAAATTTCACTAAGCAAATCATACCTATTCAGGGAAGAAAATTCAGACGTTCTTGATTCATAGTGTTTCTCAATTAATTTTTCTTACGCCTCAATGTTGAAAATGAACGAAACAATTCTCGAAGTCACTCTTTCTAAATTTGGTTTTTTAACAAGAAAGCGATTTATTGCATTAGTCACAACTCTGTTACTCTACGATCGTGGAAAAACAAAGCCCAGTAATGTACTGATAGATTACTGAAACAAAATTTTACATGACAATCTCAAATCACATCATCTGAATACATAAGAAAATAATTTCGCGACATTAAAAACTTCCAAGTTTGTTCACAAATATAGCGCAAGGGCTAAGGTTTCAGCAGTGTCAGTGGTGGGTTGTCCATCAGTTTCAATTTTGATACGTAGATATGCAGAGTAAAGGGTCTTTCACACGTTAGAATTTTTGTAGAAAGTAATTATCGAACCGATTCAAATTCTATGCATTGGTAAGCGACTTTTTGTATTGCTTATGCTTATGCGTTTATAGTATAACTTTTCATGTTATAGTAAACTCAATAAAGCACATCTCAATGCCGTTAAAATGAATGAAAAAAAAATTATCCGCTGCTCATCATTGTATAAAAAAACATATGTATATTTTATTTTTTTTTTCAGTTGCTACCCGACGTATTCCATCCATGACGCCCCCTACCGGATTACCTGCGAATATAGAACCAAATGCCTGCCATCCAAACATGCCATCAACAAGTAGTGCACCTTATGCAGTGATACTGCCTCAAACAATCCAACCAGAACCCAACACGAAAACTTTTCAATGTTTTATGCCTGACGATTACCATATGAATGTGCCGAACCAGGGATACCAGGATTCAGAAAGAAGTTATCCCCAAGCAAATACCTTCGACATTGGACAATTTGCATCCCAGTATGAACTTGTGCATTACAATAATGTACCGCACGAAACCAATCCAATGTTGACTGATAGCTTTACAAAATTGGCATGGGGACCCCTTCGAAAGCCTTTATCAACAACAGGGTAGTTTCACTTAGTACGAACTTATCCACTGTCCCTTTGAAAAACTATATGCAATCTACAAGTACAAAAAACTCCCCAAAGATATAATTTAAAATCACTAGTGAATCAGGTAGTCTGTACAGACAGGGAAGTTGAAAGCAAAAAACTATTGATCCCAATTTTTTTTGTTTAGGATGTTTCCATTTTATCATAATTTTGCTCATAATCTCACGTTATTACTAAATTATGTGATTTCATCTGTGTGATATTTTTCCTTTCGCTGTAAATATGTTTCTTTTGAGCAATACCGCCGAATATTGTACATACAGTATATAATATGAAATATTTATTTTAGTTTGAATAATCACCTCTTACCACCTATAAATGAATAATGAATGTTTCCCTTCCTTATTTGATCCTTACTTTTCAATGTCTAAGAATCCTTGGCATTAAAATATTCTGTTCGATGAAACATCAGATCGAAATGAAAAACCATGTTCGATTTATATGCTTACAGAACCTTCATCAGGCCGAAATCGGTTTATCGACGGTGATCTGACAATACCTGCTAAATGCGCAGACATTAGTTTTGCAGGGGAACAAAAAACAAAATTTCATACATGGTGATTAAATATTGATTGAAATATGAAACTATTCAAATTTTTCTCTGTTGTATCGTGCCCAACTGCTCCATGAAACGAATTGAATAAAAATCTCATTTTCGGGATCGGGAAAAATGTCAGTAAGCAGATCACCGTCGTAATCTACACTGTGCAAAAAAAATTAACGCACATTATGAAAATCTCAATTTTAATGAAAGTTAACTCCACATTGACTTGATAACTTATTTTTTATGTTCTCTCGGGAAGGATTTGAACGAAACAAGACACATTAAATGGAAGAAAAATTCAGGATTTCACAGAATCTTATGTGAAAGAAGAGAAATGAACAATTTTCAAAATACTGAAATGCTGATAAGTGATTTAAAACTTAGTATTTCCACCCCTTGCGTTAATTACAGCTCGGCAACGACGGTTCATACTCAAAATGAGTGATCTTGAAATGTTCTGATCCTTCCCAGATTACTCCAAGTTGGATTCCTAAGTCATTAAGAGTAGCTGGATGAATTTCTAAACTTCTCAGCCTTCTATTGATGTTGTCCCAAACCTGCTTAATCGGATTGAGATCTGGACTTCTTGCTGGCCATTCCATTCGAGAGACTTCAACCTCTTCAAGGTACTCCTGAACGATGCGTGCACGATGGGGTCTGGCATAATCGTCCATAAAAATGAAATTTTCACCCCTAAGGTCAAATAATTTTTTGTTTTTCATTTTTACTTTTTCTTTTTTTCACTTTGTTGTTGAGGAAATGAATTTTCGTGGGAAAAAGTGCTTAGTTTTATTTTTTTTCTCAGAAAGTATTCGTCGCAGGTAAAAAACTCTAGAGACCATTCTTACTGTGAATTCTATGGTTATTACGAAAATAATTTAAAATTTGAAAAATCATTGGCGTACAAATTTATTCACCGAATTTGTTCGCACAAAAGTCTGTATATACGGACGTCACTGGGAAAAATGTACAGGGTGGGCATAATTCGATGTTTTAGCACTACAACTTTTGAACCAGAGGAGATAGACAAAATCTGATACCCCATT
This sequence comes from Hippodamia convergens, assembly GCA_038502775.1. Classification (NCBI taxonomy): domain Eukaryota; kingdom Metazoa; phylum Arthropoda; class Insecta; order Coleoptera; family Coccinellidae; genus Hippodamia; species Hippodamia convergens. Next base: position 9,168 of record JAVSIQ010000712.1, read on the forward strand.
CTCGATCTCTTTTTCGGAGAGAAACTGACAAGAGTAGTATTCATTTTTGGCTACCTTCTTTTGTTTTCGAGTTATAAGCGAAAATTGGAAAAATGGTGATATCGGAGAAAATTTAGATCTCCGCCAATACTGATGATAGAGCTCTGAAATTAAAATATTATACAGGCACTTTTCTACGTAGAATCCAGTGGCATGCTCGCCTTTTTTGCAGCATTTTTAATTACGAAGCTATGACACAAAGTTATGTTTTTTGAAGAGGAACACTAGATTTTTTTTGCCATTTTCTGAAAGCTTAATTTTTTCTGATTTCAAAAATATATAACATCGTATGATGTTATGTATAACATCAATATGAGTATAGAAATTGGTCAAGAACATCTGAGTCTCAATACTTTCTATGGTTTCAATTGTCGATAAGCACGAAAAATTCAGTATCGTATAATTACCACAACTTCTTTCTAGTACTCTTTTCATTTCTATGCTCTTGTTATAGGAAGCTACATTTTTCTGTGTCATCATCAACAGTTGAAACCATAGAAAGTATTGAGACTCACATGAAAAAAGGTTTTTGACCAACTTCTATACTCATAGTGATACAAACTTTACGATGTTATATATTATTGAAATCAGAAAAAATTAAGCTTTCAGAAAATGTCACAGAAATATATTGTTTCCATTTAAAAAAACATAACTTTGGATCATAGCTTCGTAATTGAAAATGGTGCAGAAAAGACGAGCATGCCACTGGATTCTACGTTAAAAAGTGCCCGTAGAATGTTTTAATTTCAGAGCTCTATCATAAGTATTAGCGGAGATATAAATTTTTTTCGATATCGCCATTTTTCCAATTTTCGCCTATAACTCGAAAACAAAAGAAGGTAGCCAAAATGAATAAAACTTTTGTTAGTTTCTCCGAAAAAGAGATCGAGAATGGGGTATCAGATTTTGTTTATCTCTTCTGGTTCAAAAGTTGTAGTGCTAAAACATCGAAATATGCCCACCCTGTACATCGTTTCGTATCGGAAAAAATGTATCTTAATGCGTACTCATAACGTGCCAATACGCAAAAAGAAATCGTGTACGGTGTAGAAAATAATTTCATAAAACCAATTTTTTTTTTAATTTCAACACCCTGTATCTCAGAAACAATGAGTTAGAGACCCATAATTCATAGGAACTTGTGATAGTGACAATGACGCAGTCTCGTGTTTCGTTAGTCTACGATTATTTGTTATGAAATTTATGATTTACTAGGCTTTTCATTCTTGACGAAAATAATGAGATATCTGAATTCATTACCAAACATATTCTTCTGCTATCAACTCCGGATTTTGAGTAATCGCAGGGGTTTATTCTTCTGAAAATGAAATAAAGTTGTGAATATATCGAGTAATATCCATTAGATATTCAGAAGAAAAAACTCGAGCAATTCTCAATACACGGCAACACACTCATTTGGATGACCTATCTTTATTTTTCAATGTCATGATTAGATAATTCTCTTGATATTTGATATCCATGAATATCGAAAGAATTTGTCAATCTGGCAACACGCATTATGTTTTTTATTTGGCCTTTTTATGTTGATGTATTTTTATGCGAATATCCTGTTTTTTTTTATTTTGCCATTTTCCCGTTGTTCTTTATTACCATTTCCATTATGCATTTTTCATGTGATGTACGAATGCGTTTGTCAGTGTCTATTATGCATTTCTGTAGGCACTTTCTATTTCCTATCAGTTCAAAATTACTTTCCTTAAAAGTCTATTAACCGACAAACTGAAAAAACATCAAAGGTTAATATGATGTTACAATTGTTCATGAACACCATATATATAGATAATCTATATCTATGATGAACACCCTCGCACTTTTCTTTCCACAATTACTTAACAAAGTAATGAATAAAAAGCGCAGTTTTTTCTACTTATCTATGGTTTCTTCGAACATTCATAGAAATAAAATATCTCACTATTTGAAAGTTCGCGCCAAATTACTAGAATGGACCTTGAAGCAACGAAGTTTGGGTGTCTTTGTATGTTTGTGTTCAATTTTAATAAAATAAGTGTTTGATTCTATTGAATTGTTTTCTAATAAAAGTTTTATGCTGCTCGAAAACACGAGCAATCTTTTCTACAATTTTCAGTTTAACTATGGACAGTGACTCTGAAATCAATGATTCCTTTGGAGAGGAAGTTTCTCAAAACGACCCAAGTGATACTGATCAATTTAAAATATTGTTAGCTACAGACATTCATTTGGGCTATAAAGAAAATGATTCTATTCGAGGTTATTATAAATGACATTCCATATGAACAATTTTTGTTACAAAATTTTTCGTTTTAGGTGAAGACACTTTCAACACATTTGAAGAAATATTGAAAATTGGAGTAGCTTCCAAAGTCGATTTCATTTTGTTAGGAGGAGATTTGTTTCACGATACCAAGCCTAGTCCCTCTTGTTTCAATAAATGTATAAGATTACTCAGGAAGTAAGAGTTATATTTTTGCAAAAGAGCATTTATATAATGAGTTCTTTTAAGATATTGCTATGGGGATAATCCAATCCAATTTGAAATACTGTCTGATCAACAAATCAACTTCAGTCATAATTTGAACAAAACTGTGAATTACGAGGACCCAAATTTAAATGTAGGGATACCTGTTTTCTCTATTCATGGAAATCACGATGATCCCACTGGAAAAAACCATGTCTCCGCAATAGATCTCTTAGCCTCCACTGGTCTTGTTAATTATTTTGGGCGGTGGACAGACCTTACAAAAGTTGAAATTAATCCCATTCTAATTAGAAAGGGAAACAGCTTGTTGGCTTTATATGGTTTATCACACATATCAGATCAGCGTCTAGGAAGATTATTTCTTGAGAAAAAGGTATTTTATAAAAATCAACTGATGGTGACTTCGAGAAATTTTCTATTCCGGTGTTTGAAGTCTTGTTAATTATGGGAGAGATGATTGAATTCGGCATTTTTTCAGGTTTCAATAGCTAAGCCAGACAACATCGGAGATAAGGAATTTTTTAATTTAATGGTTTTGCATCAGAATAGAGCTCCTAGGGGTCCGAAAAATTTCATACCTCCTGATGCAATTCCTAGAGATATTGATTTGGTAATGTGGGGACATGAACATGATTGCAGAATAACTCCAGAGAAAGTTGGTGACATTTTCATTACCCAGCCAGGTTTGTGAAATTTATAACCCACTATCATGATGTATTGAAATAAATCAGCATCTCCAATCTAAGTGACTTGATGAGAAAGTACATGGCCTCTTCAACGGTTTTTTTGAAAATGTTGAATTATAGAATCATGATCTACAGAGTCGAATCAGATGACTTTCCAAAGAGCCTTTCGAGAAAAGTATACAGGGTTATTCACGAATATGGCTCAATAGAATATTTTCAGGAAAGACACAAGATTCAGGATTGGAATTCTAAAGGTAAGCTTCAAGTAAGAAGACGACTTCTCGTATATTTTTTTAAGGTTCTAGGACTTCCGGAAGTGACATCAACTTTCGATTTTCAGATGGGAAGACCCATTTTTTATTGCATAAATAGATTCTCCATTGAATTCTGAGTCTTTTTGATTCCAAAAGTTTGAATGTTCCCGAGAAAAATTCTCTTCAAATGAGGAAATATGAAAAAATAATCTCAAAACTGAACTCTGTTGAAATACAGACAACTTCAAGGTTTTTTCATTAAAAATTCTCATTTTTGAGAAAAAAAATATTTTCTCGATAACAGAGATTTCCAAAAATTTCACTTGACCGCTAATTATTTTCCAGTGAAAAAACACATTCGGAATGAGATTGCAAATTGAAGACAAAATCGTTTTTCCTAAATATCTCGAAAAATATTCATTTTGGGATAAAAGTCTTGGACGTATGCTCTTATTATTTTTTGACGAAGATTTCGGAAATGCTTCGAAAAAATGAGGTTCCAATATGAAAAAAACGATTTTTTGATGTTTCGTCACTTCTAACTTTGACAAAGAATTTGTGACCTCCTGTATCATATTCTGAAAATCACGCAATCGGAAAAGAAGCATCAGCCTTTCTTCTCTGAGATTCTCAAAAATGAGAATTCTTAATGAAAAAACCTCGGAAGTTTTGTCTGTATTCAATTTTGAGATTTTTTTTCATATTTTCTCATCTGAAGAGAATTTTCTCGGGAAAATCCAAACTTTTGGAATCAAAAAGACTCATAATTCAATGGAGAATCTATTTATGCAATAAAAATGGGTCTTTCCATCTGAAAAAGGAAAGTTGATGTCACTTCCGGAAAAATTGGAAGTCTTAGAACCTTCAAAAAATATACGAGAAGTCGTCTTCTTACTTAAAGCTTACCTTTAGAATTTCAATCCTGAATCTTGTGTCTTTTCTGAAAATATTCTATAGAGCCATATTCGTGAATAACCCTGTATATTACGAAATACAGAGTTGAAACAGATGATTTTTTTAAGAAAAGCCTTTCACAAAGGAATATCCAGTGGAAAGTTGCCATGTAGAAAGTGTTGACTATTGTCAATTTTATCACTATTCGTGAAAGACTTCTGAGAGAATTCTGGGGACTCAAAATTCAAATTTAGAATGCGATTCCGTTTATAACCCATAAATGCTTTTAGTGACTATCTGAAGTTTGGTTTCAGAGAGATTGCTAAGCAATCACATTCGTTTATTACGACCTTGATTTTAGCAACGGACTGATTATAACAACCTATTTTGATGATTTTGTCTGGTTAACACAATATGTGATTTTATTACAAGAACTCAAAATCATCACTCTTATTGCATCAGCCCGTACCAATATCCTAATTATTATCCCACGCAAATTTTCAAATGATCTATCATTTGTAATTTCATCTATAGGTAGTTCCGTTGCAACGTCACTGGCAGCTGGTGAAGCACTGAACAAGAAAGTAGGTATTTTGAGAATCCACAAAAAACAGTTCAAGATAGATGAAATCGAGCTTCGAACTGTTCGCCCTTTTATATTTGAGGATATCTTAATCAATTTTCCCGAAGTGCCAATGCAAGAACAATTAGAAAAATCTAAGAAGGAGATAAAAATGCGGGTTGAAACAATGATTGAAAAGGCAGCACAGCTGAGTAAGAATTATGAAATGTATTCTTCATATAAGGATATAAGCAATAGTTTCGTGATGTAGTTGGAATTTTTACCATCTACGACTTTTTTAGATCGTCTTCCAGATGGTATACTTCCCCTAATAAGATTAAGAGCACATTACATGCATGAAGATCAACTTTTTAATGCCATCAAATTCAGTCAACAATTTGTCGGAAGGGTAGCGAATCCTGAAGACATCTTGAAATTCATAAGCATTTCAAGAACAAAAAGGGAAAAAACCATTTTCGATAAGGACATTGACGAAGGTGTGCTCAGGGTAAGTTAAAAACACTCTCAAGTAAAGTCATAAAGAAACATAAAAAAGTTAACTATCAACCTATCTTCTACAAGAATATTTTTGAACAACTGCCATTAAAAGTGACACTTTTAATGACAGCAAACAATGTTAAAATTGATTGTTTACATGGAACCGTGTTAAATATATTTCTCTATTTCAGTATCGTAATGAGTTCATTACAGTACTAAAAGTAGTGCTGTAATGAAACTCATTACAGCATTGTTTTCAGTTATATTTTTCGTTTTGTGGTTGTCAGTACTGACCTCCGATCCACTCATTTTTCGAATCAAATCAATTCAAATTCCGCAATCTGTCAGATTTCGTTAGTGACACCAACTGCCAAGATACAATGCAAAAGTCACTAATCTGAATTTTTATTTGGATTTCGAGAATTTTCCACAAACCTTTACTGAAATAGAGAAAATATCGTCTAATACTCGTTGCAGAAGGCAATTCCAACACTCATGCTTTCGAAAACTCGCTCCTTCGTCGCTCGTTTTCGAATTCCGCATTCGTGTTGGAATAGGAGCTCATTCTGCAACTTGTTTTAGAATTTACTATTTCAACATTAGTGTTAAAAATATTTTTAGCACTCCATTTTCTTATGATGAAATCAGATAAGAAAAATTCAGCAATTGCAAATTTTTATTATCAATATTTAACAATCATTACTTCTGAACATCAATATTTATCGTAGAACTAGAACAAATACTAACATTAATGCCCTGTGACGTTAGGGAGCTTCGCAACACATTATTAGAATCCTCAGCACCATCAGTACTTGTAGAAACCGGAAGTACAATATTAGATGATGATGATCCAAAATCAAGTAATTTTTTGTATTTTAGGAAAATGTTCGAAGAGTTGAGGATATCATCATGAAGTATCTTCTAAAGAATAAAATGGTGGTCCTTTCTGCAAAGGGAATCACAGATGGAGTCATGAAGTTCATTGATACAGATGATGATGAAGCTCCACTTCAAATTATGGAGTGAGTTTTTCCTATTTATTCCAAGCCAATTTGTTTGAATCGATATATCAATTCATTTTTAATGCCAAATATTCCATTCATAAAACTCTAGAGAAAGAAATGAATGTGCTGTTGTTTCCCCAATTATCGATTGAACCAGAAATGACTCTACAATAAAGCACTGTCATAATTGTTTTAATTTTTCTAGACATCAGTTCAAGAAAACCCTCAAACAATTGGTTGAAAGTTCTCCTGAGGTTGATGAGGTCGACAAATTCTTGGAGAACTTGTGTGAGATGAGGGGAGGTCAGGATGAAGACGAGGAGGTTTGTAGAAACAAATATGGTATACTTTGGACATTAGAAAGGTTACACTCTCAAAAGATAACTCGATTCTTAAAACTAAATAACCCATTTCGAAGCATGGTTTGAAAACAATGTCATCCGAATTATTCATTTGTTGTTTCTTGATGCCTTGGGATTTTTCTGAAACACAATTAACCTATGTTGTTAGGGGGACTCAGGGAAGAGGCTCTGGTCATTCTTGGTTTCATTGCTCGTTCTAAGAACATGGTTCTCAGGATTCATCACAACTCATAAGCTACCACACCACGACAAGGATGAGAGAAACTAGCAATACCTGTTACATATAACCTAAAACTTATCTGTCATTGCATGATTTTTACACATTCCGTTTTCAGTACAATAAAATAGAACATGTTTTAATTTGTCGCACTGAATCTGCTCTCGCTTCTGATTTTTAACACTGAATTTAGTGCAGTGGCAGTAATTTTGTACTTTTGGCATGTAAGAAATTGAGAACCAAATTGCGCACGCGCGAACAGTGTCATATATGTGAATTTTGTTGCCAGATTGTGCAGAATCTTTGAGATTTTTGATAGAGAAAAGGTCAAGGGATAATTACACATGTATAAATTAATCGCTTTGCGTTTAAATTTTACAAATATTCCTTCATTTACCAATTCAACTTTCAAATGATTTCCTCTTTAAATTTTCAAAGGCTTTGATATTGTGATATAATTTGTATATTTCAATAATTGAATTCAATGGTTTTCATAGGTAGTCATGCAATGAACAGATTAATAAACTCAAATCTTGCCAATTACATTAGTTTCGAATAAATTCCATTTTACAAAATTTATTTTGACTTTTTCGTTACCTTGTTAGAAGTGCTACAAGGATAGAACAAAGCAAAGAAACCTTCACTATTCAAACATAGAAGCATTCAAATTGGTAATCATCGAAATGAATGCCAATTTCAATCCCAGGCTCACAGATCTTTTTATCATGAGGTTGGAGACATGATATAAGATTTTGTCACTGAGATGAGAGATATAGGGTTGGTTTCACAAAACTTTGACTGTATTGCTAAATTAATTGGAGCCACTGCGGTTCGTTGAAATTTCAAAACGAGTGTTTCGATTGGTTCGAATTTACGTAAGATTTTTCAATCGCACAATCAGAGTTTTGTGAAACCGACCCATACCCATTTCAGCCTTGTAGGATGTTTGGCAGACGTGGAACTTCATTTTGATGCAACTGGATGTCACTGTTTTGTAGTTTTTACTCATTACATCGCATCTAACTGCTATAAATATCGAAGTTTTTTTATGAAGATTTTGTCTCTGAGGTGTATGAGATACTGATGATGCCAAACAAGGCTGAAACCGTTATATCCCTCATCTCAGTGACAAAATCTTTTATCATTTCTTCAACATTATGATACAAAGATCGGTGAGCCTGCGAATTGAAATTGGCATGCATTTCGATGATTACCAATTTGAAATCTTCTATGTTTCAAAAATGTTCTCGGTGTGGCCTCCGTAAAGGCAAAGAATTTTTCTTTTTCTTAAACCTTCACTAGGTTTAAAAAAAAATTACTGGGGAAGACACTCATTAGTTCGGCTACATTCACAATTTGTGAGCCGCTAAATGATCTTGCTTCAATTCTAATTTCCACAAATACTCTCACTATACAACTACTTCCAAACCCTTTGAGAAATAGACGTTGTTGCTTTAAGACGGAGCCGCCTCAAGGTCACATGCCGAAAATACAAGATTATCTTCTTTTCTTGAATACCTATTTCTAAGAGTTTCAATTTGTGCGGCATCATATTAAATATCTTCATATCCGTGTGTATAGGAAACTTTTCCATGAAAGCAGTAGAAAGAGACTCAAAGTTCACAGGTGTACTCAGGCGGCCAAACATATTGTTATCACTCATTTTCAGATGTCTAAAGAAATTCATGGCGAACTAGCTCAAACCCGCGGCTCCGCTCGCGTAATATTTCAATTTAAAACGGTACTGATTGATAGGTCCGCAACTCCACATTCATAACCTCGTATCGAAAGAGAGACAGGCGCGTGACTACGTGACAAAGCTATCTCCCGCAGATTCAATAATTTCTTGCTCAAATTCGCATTCGTTCAACCTGCTGTAACTTTTGAAGTATCTATTAGAAAACTATACTGTAAAACTCATTTTTCATCAGGAATAAATGCAGCAGATGACAAACACATTCATTTGTCCTCAGCAGTTGGACATACGCCGTCGCGGACTTTTCAATAGAACTTTTCGAGCACTACAAAATTGTCTCTGACTATGTTTCTCTATCGGCCGTACAAGCCTGAAAAAACCGGGTTAATTACCAACGTGTTCATGAAAACTCGATATTTTCTCTAATTTCTTCGTGATATATGAATGAACCCTACCCTGGTTCCTGAGTCCTTAGAGGACAAAAAAACACAAACACACGGACATTCTCATTTATAATATTAGTATAGATGTAATCTTTTGTTTCTTTGATATAAGGCTATCAAATTGTCTTGAAAAGTCGAGTTGACAAAATTATTCCTTTCGGAAAAAGCACTTCTAATGTCACAGATATACTTGATAATTTCTTGATCAGTTTACCACCTAACATTTAAAACTCTGCAGGTATTGAACATTCTGAGAAGGAAAAAGGATAATACTGGGGAATCATCAAGAGCAGCTGATGATGATGATGATGATATAGCCAGTATAGTCATAGATGATGATGATGAAGATGAAGACACCAGTAACAATTCTAAAGTATTTGCGCAACCTGCACGTCCTTCCAGAGGGAAAGGCTCAAGAGGAGGTAAAGTATCAAGAAATACGAGAGGTGGAACAAGGGGAAAAGGAAGATCTAAAGAAAAATCATGAGGATTCTAATTCGCCATTATTCTTTTACAATATTTTATGTTAACATTGTACATGTCCTACTATTGGTAATGTCTTATTGGCTATTTTCTTGTTATTTTCAGTTGAATAAAACTTTTGAATATCTAATGTTGTTTCATCGACGATTCACTGAACAGATGTAGAGAGAGACAAAGGTTCTTTCATTTTTCATGGATACCAGTTGCTTTTTGAATGTTATAAATTTGCAATTTTCACCGGGTTTTTTGCTCCAAATCTTCACCGTTAGGCGATCAGCCGGAACTGCAGAGATTTTTACCGCCAGGAATTTTCGAGAAGTTTGAAAATTTTCCACAGTTGTTTTTCACCCCCTCCAGAGATTATAAAATGGAGATGCTCACTGATCAGAACTCACTTACGAATTATTAGCTTTCTTTTGAATTATTTGCGTGTTATTAAAGATTTACTTACAATTATTAACGAGATTAGAGTTTTCTTAGTTTCGCCAGTATTTAGCAAGTTTTCAGTTAATTAACCGTAGTAATTTCCATGGAGGTAAAGAAAAAGGAGAGGGCATAACGTTTGAAAAGTGTCACCTAAGCAAATCTGGATTTGGTACCCAAAGATGGCCTACCTCGAGGTAATTTAAACTGTAGGTTCTGCATTTTGGCCTTATTTAAAATTCGTTCGTTGGTTTTGGCAGTTGTTTGTAATGGAAAAACATATAAGAAATGGTTTCTTGTACAGTATATGCTGATATAACTCCCCAATTAATGGTGAAAAGCTAAATTTTTTGACGTTTGGAAATACGACATGGTTTAATTATTGTTGCATACAATTTTAATTGATAGAGGTACATGAGATAATTCTATTGTGATACCTTTTTGTTTCATTGCATATTATCTCAATTTGTATGTACGTAAATTGAAAAAACTACAACATATATGATTAGTACAGGAACAAATTATTCGTTCCATACGTAATTCAACTCACCGGTGTGAACCTACCAGACCAAATCCATCAGACCGTTTGTCGGAAACGCCCGAACGCGGTGTCCAGTGGCGTACGGATCTGCAGTAAGATGAATGGTGTAACACGGCTGATTCGCATAAATAATGAACAAGGGATGTCAGACTTTATTGAATTTCTATTAAAAAAAGACTTCTACAGGAAACGAGGGTTGATTTTAACGGAGCTATTTCGGAAAGATATGAAATATCAGTGATCCGCTATATAGGGAATATTTCGTTGGATCATTACATTATCACGGAAAATATCCGACGAGAGCATGATGACACTCGGCATGCGGAATTGTTATTTTGATGTAAATATTGCCTGGAAATTTCGTTCCCTTGCAAAGGGATCCAGGGGGTGAAATTTCATCCCCTATTTTGAAAAATTCGATATCTCGGAAAATACTGAACGGAGCACAATTAAACTCGGTACGTAGTACTGTTATATGGATTCGAACATGTGGTGAAAATTTTGTCCACTTGCAGAGGGAGCCAGGGGGTGAAATTACATCCCCTATTTTGAAAAATTCGATATCTCGGAAAATACTGAACGGAGCACAATTAAACTCGGTACGTAGTACTGTTATATGGATTCGAACATGTGGTGTAAATTTTGTCCACTTGCAGAGGGATCCAGGGGGTGAAATTTCATCCCCTATTTTGAAAAATTCGATATCGCGGAAAATCCTCAACGGAGCACGATTAAACTCGGTACGTAGTACTGTTAAATGGATTCGAACATGTGTGTGAAAATTTTGTCCACTTGCAGAGGAAGCCAGGGGGTGAAATTTCATCCCTATTTTGAAAAATTCGATATCTCGGAAAATACTCAACGGAGCACAATTAAACTCGGTAGGTGTGACTATTATATCGATTCGAAAACTTGATGAAAATTTTGTCCACTTGCAGAGGGAGCCAGGGGGTGAAATTTCATCCCCTATTTTGAGAAATTCGATATCTTGGAAAATCCTCAACGGAGCACAATTAAACTCGGTACGTAGTACTGTTATATGGATTCGAACATGTGGTGAAAATTTTGTCCACTTGCAGAGGAAGCCAGGGGGTGAAATTTCATCCCCTATTTTGAAAAATTCGATATCTCAGAAAATCCTCAACGGAGCACAATTAAACTCGGTCCATAGTACTGTTATATGGATTCGAACATTTGGTGAAAATTTCGTCCACTTGCAGAGGGAGCCAGGGGGTGAAATTTCATCCCTTATTTTGAAAAATTCGATATCTCGGAAAGTCCTCAACGGAGCACGATTAAACTCGGTACGTAGTACTGTTATATGGATTCGAACATGTGGTGAAAATTTTGTCCACTTGCAGAGGGGGCCAGGGGGTGAAATTTCATCCCCTATTTTGAAAAATTCGATATCTCGGAAAATACTCAACGGAGCACAATCAAACTCGGTACGTAGTTACGTGTTATACCGATTCGAACATTTGATGAAAATATCGTCAACTTGCAGAGGGAGCCAGGGGGTAAAACGTCATCCCTTATTTTGAAAAATTCGATATCTCGGAATATACTAAACGGAGCACAATTAAACTCGGTAGGTGTGACTTTTATATCGATTCGAACATTTGATGAAAATTTTGTCCACTTGCAGAGGGAGCCAGGGGGTGAAATTACATCCCCTATTTTGAGAAATTCGATATCTCGGAAAGTCCTCAACGGAGCACAATTAAACTCGGTACGTAGTACTGTTATATGGATTCGAACAAGTGGTGAAAATTTTGTCCACTTGCAGAGGGAACCAGGGGGTGAAACGTCATCCCTTATTTTGAAAAATTCGATATCTCGGAATATACTAAACGGAGCACAATTAAACTCGGTAGGTGTGTCTTTTATATCGATTCGAACATTTGGTGAAGATTTTGTCCACTTGCAGAGGGAGCCAGGGGGTGAAATTTCATTCCCTATTTTGAAAAATTCGATATCTCGGAAAGTCCTCAACGGAGCACAATTAAACTCGGTACGTAGTACTGTTATATGGATTCGAACATGTGGTGAAAATTTTGTCCACTTGCAGAGGGAGCCAGGGGGTGAAATTTCATCCCCTATTTCGAAAAATTCTATATCTCGGAAAATACTCAACGGAGCACAATTAAACTCGGTACGTAGTACTGTTATATCGATTCGAACATTTAGTGAAAATTTCGTCCACTTGCAGAGGGAGCCAGGGGGTGAAATTACATCCCCTATTTTGAAAAATTCGATATCTCGGAAAGTCCTCAACGGAGCACGATTAAACTCGGTACGTAGTACTGTTAAATGGATTCGAACATGTGGTGAAAATTTTGTCCACTTGCAGAGGAAGCCAGGGGGTGAAATTTCATCCCCTATTTTGAAAAATTCGATATCTCGGAAAATACTCAACGGAGCACAATTAAACTCGGTACGTAGTACTGTTATATGGATTCGAACATGTGGTGAAAATTTTGTCCACTTGCAGAGGGAACCAGGGGGTGAAACGTCATCCCTTATTTTGAAAAATTCGATATCTCGGAATATACTAAACGGAGCACAATTAAACTCGGTAGGTGTGTCTTTTATATCGATTCGAACATTTGGTGAAGATTTTGTCCACTTGCAGAGGGAGCCAGGGGGTGAAATTTCATCCCCTATTTTGAAAAATTCGATATCTCGGAAAGTCCTCAACGGAGCACAATTAAACTCGGTACGTAGTACTGTTATATGGATTCGAACATGTGGTGAAAATTTTGTCCACTTGCAGAGGGAGCCAGGGGGTGAAATTTCATCCCCTATTTCGAAAAATTCTATATCTCGGAAAATACTCAACGGAGCACAATTAAACTCGGAAGGTGTGACTATTATATCGATTCGAACATTTGGTGAAGATTTTGTCCACTTGCAGAGGGAGCCAGGGGTGAAATTTCATCCCCTATTTTGAAATATTCGATATCTCGGAAAATACTCAACGGAGCACGATTAAACTCGGTAGCTGTGACTATTATATCGATTCGAACATTTGATGAAAATTTGTCTACTTGCAGAGGGAGCCAGGGGGTGAAATTTCATCCCCTATTTTGAAAAATTCGGGGATGAAATTTCACCCCCTGGCTCCCTCTGCAAGTGGACGAAATTCTCACAAAATGTTCGAATCGATATAACAGTACTACGTACCGAGTTTAATTGTGCTCCGTTGAGTATTTTCCGAGATATCGAATTTTTCAAAATAGGGGATGAAATTTCACCCCCTGGCTCCCTCTGCAAGTGGACAAAATCTTCACCAAATGTTCGAATCGATATAAAAGACACACCTACCGAGTTTAATTGTGCTCCGTTTAGTATATCCGAGATATCGAATTTTTCAAAATAAGGGATGACGTTTCACCCTCTGGTTCCCTCTGCAAGTGGACAAAATTTTCACCACATGTTCGAATCCATATAACAGTACTACGTACCGAGTTTACTTGTGCTCCGTTGAGGACTTTCCGAGATATCGAATTTTTCAAAATAGGGGATGTAATTTCACCCCCTGGCTCTCTCTGCAAGTGGACAAAATTTTCATCAAATGTTCGAATCGATATAAAAGTCACACCTACCGAGTTTAATTGTGCTCCGTTTAGTATATTCCGAGATATCGAATTTTTCAAAATAGGGGATGACGTTTTACCCCCTGGCTCCCTCTGCAAGTTGACGATATTTTCATCAAATGTTCGAATCGGTATAACAGTACTACGTACCGAGTTTGAGTGTGCTCCGTTGAGTATTTTCCGAGATATCGAATTTTTCAAAAGAGGGGATGAAATTTCACCCCCTGGCTCTCTCTGCAAGTGGACAAAATTTTCACCACATGTTCGAATCCATATAACAGTACTACGTACCGAGTTTAATCGTGCTCCGTTGAGGACTTTCCGAGATATCGAATTTTTCAAAATAAGGGATGAAATTTCACCCCCTGGCTCCCTCTGCAAGTGGACGAAATTTTCACCAAATGTTCGAATCCATATAACAGTACTATGGACCGAGTTTAATTGTGCTCCGTTGAGGATTTTCCGAGATATCGAATTTTTCAAAATAGGGGATGAAATTTCACCCCCTTGCTTCCTCTGCAAGTGGACAAAATTTTCACCACATGTTCGAATCCATATAACAGTACTACGTACCGAGTTTAATTGTGCTCCGTCGAGGATTTTCCAAGATATCGAATTTCTCAAAATAGGGGATGAAATTTCACCCCCTGGCTCCCTCTGCAAGTGGACAAAATTTTCATCTAGTTTTCGAATCGATATAATAGTCACACCTACCGAGTTTAATTGTGCTCCGTTGAGTATTTTCCGAGATATCGAATTTTTCAAAATAGGGGATGAAATTTCACCCCCTGGCTCCCTCTGCAAGTGGACGAAATTTTCACTAAATGTTCGAATCGATATAACAGTACTACGTACCGAGTTTAATTGTGCTCCGTTGAGGATTTTCCGAGATATCGAATTTTTCAAAATAAGGGATGAAATTTCACCCCCTGGCTCCCTCTGCAAGTGGACGAAATTTTCACGAAATGTTCGAATCGATATAACAGTACTACGTACCGAGTTTAATTGTGCTCCGTTGAGGATTTTCCGCGATATCGAATTTTTCAAAATAGGGGATGAAATTTCACCCCCTGGATCCCTCTGCAAGTGGACAAAATTTACACCACATGTTCGAATCCATATAACAGTACTACGTACCGAGTTTAATTGTGCTCCGTTGAGGATTTTCCAAGATATCGAATTTCTCAAATAGGGGATGACGTTTTACCCCCTGGCTCCCTCTGCAAGTTGACGATATTTTCATCAAATGTTCGAATCGGTATAACAGTACTACGTACCGAGTTTGAGTGTGCTCCGTTGAGGATTTTCCGAGATATCGAATTTTCAAAATAAGGGATGAAATTTCACCCCCTGGCTCCCTCTGCAAGTGGACGAAATTTTCACGAAATGTTCGAATCGATATAACAGTACTACGTACCGAGTTTAATTGTGCTCCGTGAGGATTTTCCGCGATGTCGAATTTTTCAAAATAGGGGATGAAATTTCACCCCCTGGATCCCTCTGCAAGTGGACAAAATTTACACCACATGTTCGAATCCATATAACAGTACTACGTACCGAGTTTAATTGTGCTCCGTTCAGTATTTTCCGAGATATCGAATTTTTCAAAATAGGGGATGTAATTTCACCCCTGGCTCCCTCTGCAAGTGGACAAAATTTTCACCACATGTTCGAATCCATTATAACAGTACTACGTACCGAGTTTAATTGTGCTCCGTTCAGTATTTTCCGAGATATCGAATTTTTCAAAATAGGGGATGAAATTTCACCCCCTGGATCCCTTTGCAAGGGAACGAAATTTCCAGGCAATATTTACATCAAAATAACAATTCCGCATGCCGAGTGTCATCATGCTCTCGTCGGATATTTTCCGTGATAATGTAATGATCCAACGAAATATTCCCTATATAGCGGATCACTGATATTTCATATCTTTCCGAAATAGCTCCGTTAAAATCAACCCTCGTTTCCTGTAGAAGTCTTTTTTTAATAGAAATTCAATAAAGTCTGACATCCCTTGTTCATTATTTATGCGAATCAGCCGTGTTACACCATTCATCTTACTGCAGATCCGTACGCCACTGGACACCGCGTTCGGGCGTTTCCGACAAACGGTCTGATGGATTTGGTCTGGTAGGTTCACACCGGTATTCAACTCATCAATTCATTAAAAGCAATAGTTTATGATATTTCGACTCTTTGATTTGTTTCGATCATTATTTAG
Source organism: Hippodamia convergens (assembly GCA_038502775.1). Classification (NCBI taxonomy): domain Eukaryota; kingdom Metazoa; phylum Arthropoda; class Insecta; order Coleoptera; family Coccinellidae; genus Hippodamia; species Hippodamia convergens. Next base: position 25,569 of record JAVSIQ010000712.1, read on the forward strand.
TCATCTTTTGGTCATCAAAAGAGAATCGAACAAACTTCGAATTGTAAAAATTCAAATATACAAAATTCCCGTCACAAATTTGGCTCCGCAACATGGCGGATTTTGGTGACACTTTCGTAGCAAGGGAAACATTTGCTACCTTCCCTTCTTCTACCTCCATGGTAATTTCATTTCTTTTTCTGTTACCGATCCGCGGAAGTGAAATTGTGGTTTCTGAGGTAAGACATCTTCCGATTTGTGAGAACCTAGTGTTTCGATGCAATTGGTCTTAGACCCTTGTAACTGAACCCATTTTTCCCGACCGAATCCAGTCCTGAGCCAAACATCTAAGCCGGAGTGCACACTTAACTCAGGTTAATGAGTGAAGATTGTCTAAAGTAGAGAAACACTGGGTCTGTTCATTGTTCAATAACTCCTGATTGGGTTCTAATGATGGTAGAAAATTCATTGTCGACCTAATACGTCGGAAGTCATCGTAATAACTCCACCAGCACATATTCATATTTGTCACTTCCATCCTAGACAATATCTAACCCTTCTTCGACTAGTAGCTGATGCCTTGGTGGGGTTTGCTATTTCCTCCTTTTTGATAGAAAAGTATAGCTGGCACCCAAAGGACCTTTCACCGAGTGAGTTCCCAAGTACAAAATGGCGATGTAACCTCGTTATAAAATGGATTTGATGAAGTTAGGGCCAGTTTCATAATAAGTTTTAAAGTCCCTTTAATTTTAAAGCTCCTTTAAGTTCAATATTTCGGTTTCATAACACATTTAACTTTCTTAAAGCCACTTTATATTTAAAGGCCCAAATTCGGGACTTTAGCAGCTAAAGTATCCTTTAGCCCTGAATTCCTAACCTCTCGTGTTCAAACTGTCAACTCATTTGAGGTTAGTTATGTTGTGTTTTATTTCGAAATTCAAAATCGACTTTCACAAGTGGAATGAAAATACGAAAATGAGAGTATGGAAACGTATAGATTTCCAATTTCGAAATGAGACTACAATTAGACACCATACGGCTCATCGTAAACATGCAGTTCACACAAGTGATTTCAATGACATGTTTCCTATCAATAATTTTGAAAAGGAATTAGGTGATAATTAAAATTTTTTTGCTGATTCAGTCAATAGGAAGCATGTTAAAATTCAATCATAACAGGTCATTTTGCTATTTACTTTCCTACGTTCCAGAAATTAGAATTCCAAGACTGAAATCCCATAAACCTATTTGGTCGAATAACTTTCTGAATTCGAACTTCAGCTACAAGGAAATCTGGAAATCCGATCTAATATCTGATCCATCGAATAAAGTTCCTGGTTTTAACCTTCCCAGGAGAATATGGTCCCTTCTTAATCGAATAAGAACAGGTCATGGTCGTACCAACAGCATGCTTTTCAAGTGGAATTCAGTTGATAGTCATAATTGTGAATGTGGTGAATCAGAGGAAACAGTTGAAAACCTAATTAATAATTGTTCGATTTATAAATTCCAAGATGGTATTAGAGCCCTACACAATATATCGAACTCATTTTTGCAATGGGTTGAAAATTTTAGATCAATTTGATTTAGTATAATTTGAATTCTCTCGCTGTTTGGTCTTTTTTTCTTTTCAGGTTGGAGTTTATGTTTGAAAATCCTTCCTCCGAAGAGCCTTTCCGATAGTCGTGATGTCCTTCTATATAGAATATTCAGATACAACAATTTTATTATATTTTTTTATGGGGAGACAGGTTTTTTCAGCTGAGGTTTTTCCCCTGGCTCTATAGTATCGTATGATACTAGTGATGATAGTATCGTATGATACTATAGTATCATACGAAGAATGTTATGGTATATATTTTGCTATATTAAGCTGATGCAATTGTGAAAATAAATGCTTATTCAAAGATTATGTTTATTCAATTTTTTTTCCTATTTCGATTTCTAAATCTAATGATGTTAATCTGAGGCAATGCTCCTTTTGTCAGCCACAATCATCAATTCCATTTTTTTTTTGTAATATTCAGTTTGGGATTGGTATTTTCCCCCAAATTTCTAGTTGTATATTTCAAATTTGAACCTGAACATCATATCAACATGACATGAAAATAACATAACCTCCTTCAATTTTAGATGGCTGTGGTTAAAATACAACTGCAACTGTCCATTTTAGGTCAAATGAAACGATTTCAGTTATGCCAACATACAACATTTCACCTAAAGTCGCCTTTACGTAAAGTCCCATTTAATTTCATTATGAAATCGGGTGGACTTTTAAAGTCGGCTTTAACTAAAGCCGACTTTTACTAAAGTGACTTTAAGGGGTTTATTATGAAACTGGCCCTTAGCAATTTTGTAATGGGCTGAGCGCCATCTTGTGCAGAACCATGTAGGTGACCACCTAGGCAATCGCCTAATCTTCCTAATGGTTAATCCGGCTCTGCTCTTGTACTGTGAGCTTACATCATTGATATTGTCTCGAACGCCAGCTGTTCTTTTTTAATGAAGAATATTCACTCCTTTAAATTTTCAGATATTCATATTCTCCGTAGAAAATAAACTGCTCCACAGGAGTTAGGAATATCGTATTAAATCGTTTTGAAAAGTATGTAATCTTCAAGAAAATCACTGTGAAATCATTTTAAACTTAATATAAACGACTTGAATCGATCCAATAAAAATCACTATATGAGACATTTCGTCAATCTGGTCGCCTTTTTTCTGAATTTCGGTTCTTTGCATATGTTTCTCATTTTGAAATGGAGTCAGTTTATCAACGACTTCGATTTAAAACGAGTTTTTCTGAAAACGCTAAGGCTAATAGGGCTATCGGAATGCTACAGGGTGGTCTAACTCAGGTTGTTGTAGCGGAGAGGCTCCAAGTCAGCCAAAGTGTGATATGTCGACTTTGGAATAGGTTCAGGGAGACAGGTTCCGTGTTGGAAAGACCAAGGCTTGGTGGACGACGAAAAACAACACCGGCTCAGGATTGTTTCATCACCGTTTCGGCGAGGAGAAAGCTTACATCTACGTGTAGAATGCTACGGAATACTCTTCAAAATGCAGATGGGGTCCAAGTTTCCATCAACCATGTTTGAGAGAGGTGCATCTAGGTTCTAGATGTCCATTAAGAGGAGTTCCATTAACACGTGACCATGAGCGTCATAGACTGGAATGGGCAAGGCAACATATCAATTGGAACGATCAATGGCGTGGTGTCCTTTTCACTGATGAATCCGAATATGAACGATTTTCAGATTCTCGAATTAGGGTATGGACAATCCCACGCATACCCCGTAATCGTCGCTATGTCCAAGAAGTCCATCCATCCATTCGAGGGGTAGTGTCATGGTATGGGCCGGGATATGTTTCGACGGACGCACAGATCTACACATTTGTCATGGAAATATGACCGCCTTACACTGTAGGGGGCATGTCATTGACAATGTTTTGCCAAATTGTCGCGCTGCTATTGGTGAAACTTTTCAAATTGCAGACGATAACGCTAGACCGCACGGTGCAGCCATAGTTGAGAATGCGCGCGAGGGGCTTTGAATGAAGGATTTGAATTGCATAGAACAGGGCTGTCCAACTTCACGTACCTCAAGGGCCACATTTTGAAAAATTCCGGTGCGGTGGGCCGCATTAGAAAAATTTGCAACTTAATGCTGCTTTTTAAGATATGTGCTTTCCATCATTAAGTTTCGATTCGATAAGTTGGAGGTGGCTCTACCTACATTCTGAAGTGGCTGAGCAAAAATTTTTCTTACAATTTCTTGAAATTAGCTAAACCTATTTTCGATGCATTTTATCCAAAAATTCATATGAAACTTGTTTAAATAATGGTGGTGTGAAGTAACAGTTCGCCATATGTAACTTCGAAAATCTCAAAAGTTTCAAAGAACGATTGCTCTCTCGCATAATGTTAGTTATTACAACAACTTTCATGACATCCATTTGATTAGACAATTTTCCACATTGCGCATGTTGGTGAACAATACAATGTATCACAAGACTGTTGACTGTTTATGTGGTTTTATTTCAAGAGCCCTTTTTCGGCATTTTTGTTTCACTAAACTGCCATTTTGATGGCACAATCCATCAGTAAGAGGTTTTTTCGCTTTGGTGATTTCCAGCGCCCCTCTACGGGCCACAAAAAATTAGTTCGCGGGCCGCATGCGGCCCGCGGGGCCCCGTGTTGGACAGCCTTGGCATAGAACATACATGGGATATGCTCCAAAGAAGATTAGATAATCATCAATCCTTAAATGCTCTGAGAGAACTTTTGTCCAGTTTATGGAACCAAATTAGTCAAGAAATGTTCAACAACCTCGTGTGTAGTATACAAAGAAGATGTCAAGTTGTTATTAATGCCCGTGGAAGTCATACATTGTATTGATAGTCTTAAAATGCTTGAATTCTCAGGGAATAAAATTTCATTATTTTACTCGATTTTTCTTAACCACCCTCTGTATACGCTGCAGACCTACAGGCTAAAATTAATTTCATTTCCTGCAACTTGAAATCATATTAATATGAATTTTCATCACGAAATCTCATTTGAACTATATTTTTTTGCAATTTAAGTAAATATCCCTAACTCATGTGGAGCACTGGAGCAGTTTATAATCATTATGTGACCTCAGCCAGGGGCTCCCAATTATATGAAAATATAGAGGTTATTAATATTATTATTACTATTTTTATTTCTTCAAAATGAAAACTCGTCCTGCAAGTGAAAATGAAATAAAAATATTTACCCGTCTCAGAATAACTTGTGAATTGTCAGACGGAACGCAACCAGACCAAGAGCAAAACTCAGCTGTTTATAAAAAAATAACAACAAAGGTTTCGCCTACTCTCTAATCATTTCTATCTGCCTGCAGTACATTCCTTTAATGGTGCCAATATAATTGTCGGCATACTTTGAAATCTCGATACATCTCACCGTCGATGTGTCGAGAGAGGACTGCAGAAGTGAAATACACTTGTAAAGAAAAGGTTCTCTAGAAAAAACTATGAAAGTTGAGTGGAACAAATATTAGAATATTCAAGAAATCCTAACGATGGTCCAGCGCATTCACCAATTCGTTACTTGGTACTCTTATATTAATCCATATCTATATAATTGAACTTAATAAAGTATTTTATTGCGTTATTTTAAACTAATAAAAGCACGGCAGACTAATACCTAGATTTTTAAATACATGGTGTATGTGCCCTTCGCGTTATGCCTTGGCATTTCGCGAATTTCCGGTTCGCTTTCGTGCAAGCCCGAAATAGTTCATTATTATTTAGATATTCTTCTTTTCAAACAAGAATTACCTAATGGAATTCTTGAACATTTTCATTCTCAAAGATATCACTCATGAAATACGAAATTTTCCAATTTTCCCAACAAACAAAATTAACTCGGCCCGGCGTTGGCAAAGTGCTGACATACCAGCTTATTTGTGTCGGCAATGTGTCGGCTTGCCGACGCTGTTCAGACTCGGCATTTTTAATAGTGTCCGATCGGCCCATTTTCTCTGGATCGGCCCGAGCGAATAAAGCCTTGGTTTCCTCGAAAGCGGAACCGATAAATTTCGACCACAATAATGCGGCAAATGACGTCATAGATAAATGTACCCCTGCGCACCACTGTGCATGGTACAGTTTTTTATGACGTCCTTTGTCGCATTATTGCGGTCGAAATTTGTCGTTACCGCTTACGAGGAAACCAAGGCTTTACACTCGAAATATCACCGAGTCCGTGAAATGCAGAATCAGAGACTAAGCGACAATTTATCAGAATGGCTACCCACAACCTGATTGGTGGCTTAGAGACAAAATTCAGTTGATATACTTATAACATACCTTGTTGATTTGTTCTTCGAGTTTACTTACCTCGATGCTCATATGGCTTCAAATTCATTTGATACAAATATTCTTTCAGAAATTCCTAAAGGTGATATGGCTAATTCTTTTCTGTTTTTTTTAAGTATTAAAAAGTATACTCCAAAAATAAAATATATTTTGTTATCATTTTTCTATTTCTCAGATGTAGTTCATATAATTCATAGGCCTAATTAGAATTGGGTTATTGGTGAAGTTACCAACCATTGATGAAAAAAATTTGTAAAAGTAACACATTAAAAAAAATTACAAGATTTTCGTGACTGTCGGTTAACCAGCTCATGACTCATACTCTATTCACGCCAATGATATTATTGAGTTAATCTCACTTGAATCATGTTAGAAGGGCAGTAGTGCAATAAATAACTAACTGAAAATAAAAATTTATATTGAAATAAAACCATAAATATAATTCTTCACATAACAACATTTGAAATATTTTATATCATTTTAGAAGAATGAAATGTTATTTGTTTTAAAAATATATATACATATATGTATAAACAGGGTGATTTTTTCAAGTGTTTCATTAGAACTTTACGAGGAAAGAATTGTAATACAAATTCAAGAATTTGCATCATCGTACTTTATTTTATTCCATTGATGCGAAAACAACTTTTTACAATGAGGCATTTTGAAGATATAAACACTGATTTGTGAAATCTTTCTGACAAACAAGGGTATAACTCAACAATCGCTTGTGTGGTTGCGCATATTATACATCAAATTAGTGTAGAATTGAAGTAAGAATTTAAATATGTTTGAATATACAGGGTGTAACATTTGAAATTCGTTTCCGATAAAATCGGAAGTAGATTCTGCTCGAAAATATTTTACAATTCAAGTTTATGTACTCATAAATCAAAATGCAAAATCCTGAATTTGTATTATGAGTTCATTATGGCATGATTTATTTCCATGTTGGAGGTCAGTTTCGGCTGACGATTTCTCCTTACTGATCCGACAAAATGAGTTTTCATAATTTATTCAAGTTATTGAAATTAATGTCGAATATCATTTCAAATAAGTAAAAATTCAAAGTCATTAACTAAAATTTTATGTAACAAACTTTGGAGTACCTTGAACGAGCGAGTAACAACATGTTTCAATACTTCTAGCCCATCCTTGTCATTTTCATTTCTCCCTTACCAATTCAGAGAAATGGCCAACTGATGGCTGATCATCAGCCTCAATATTTTTCTTGTTGTTTCAGCATTATCTTTTCTTCCAGCAAAGCGAAATTCAGTCAACTGAAAAAACATAAAATATACTAGAGACTGAAGGTTTTTTGCCTATATTAAAATTGCTAAATTTCATCATTAGAGAATGTAAAATGATATTACAAAAAAGAGATAGTGAGCCAATTCAGAAATATAAAATTATACTTACACATATCTTGGAAAACTCATCATCTTTTAATTCTGTGTTGAATTCCTTAAGTTTTTCATACGTTTCCACAATTTTGGCATCTATTTCATATTTCCTGTAATTACCGCCGTGCTTCTTGGAGCTGCGACATCGATCATAGTATTGAATGATAGCGTAAATTAGTAATAAATAACAGACACACAAATCACAAATGACTAATAGATTCGATATAGATCACTAGCATCAACCAGCCACACCACGAGAGAGTTAAGTTCATCCGCAAATAGGAACGTGAACGTCGTGAACGTGTTCTCCATTCTTCGACGACTGCGGAGCGAGCAATGGCGGATGTTTCTTTTGGGTTTTATAAACCTCGAATAAAAATTGATCCCGCGAAATTCAAAATAGTGCAGTTCAACGTTGAACGCGTTACTAACGCGTAGGACCGCCGTCGATCCGATGAATATAAAACAGCGATACACGCTCGTCTAATAGGGATGCATTGCCGACGTTGGCTAGATGCTTGTATTTCGGCATGCCTTTAGCTGCGTAAACGTCGTCACCGGCCCATCGGAGTTCCGACGCTGTAAAAAAGCAGTACGCACATTACCGACATTGCCGACACGAGTCCGACGGTTTGCCGACGACAAATGTTTGCTGGGTCCGTACTGTTTTTCTACATTTAATTTTTAATTTTCAATGTTTTTCCCCATTTGATTTTAGGTTCTCTCAATTTTCAGTGTTTTCCTACATTTTATTTTTCATTTTCTTAAATTTTCTATTTTCATGCTCATTTGATCAAAGGCTTTCTTGAAAAACTGCATACTCGCTGGGTCTATTTCTCCACATTGCGATCCCGTTATCGTCTCTCAAAATTCTCCACGATAAATTAAAAACAACAGAACAGTTCAATGTACCACTCACCTGACATTAATTTAACGTTTTCAAGGCAATCAAATTGTCTAATTATGTGTTAAGAGTCTTATTTATTTCCAAACTACCTACTACACTAATTTATGTAAACAGTTTAGCCTAATTTATTCACACAATTAAGAATATTAACACTTTTTGAATTTCCAGATATTCCTATTCTATTCTTTGATATCGGAAATTCACAACTATATTCGACTATATTCATATCTTAATATATGAAACTAAGTTGGCCATTTTGTTGGTTACACTATTTATAACTCAAGATTGGATGAACTGTTTGTTATGAAAGATTTTTTGTTGGATTCTTCTACGCCGGAGTTAACATAAAATACATTAAAATTAGGAAATAATTTTCTTTCTTGCGAATAACGCCAATAGGTGTCGCTACGGTACCTACATTTTCTAATAATATTAACGCATCTGTGTCCATGTGTTATTGCATCTTTCTTCCGAACACTACAGAAAATTTTATAATGAAATGTTCTAAACAAATCCCCATTCTACAATTAATTATCGTCATTAGATGGCAATCACAGATAGATAGTTATTTATATCTATGATATAAACAATGTAAACAATTACTGTGTATTTTGAGTTGTCTAAACGTCGGAATCAAGTTATTGACAGTTTCTATCGAACACACAAAAATACAATGGGTGTTTCCAAATGACTAAATTTGGAGCAGATATAATTGAAGGACGTGGATTCAATCCAACATTCCAGGTAAGAATATAATATTAACATTAATGATTTCAAATCACTTATTTTGTCTTCCCTTTCTGCTATTTAGATCCAAGGCCAGATTCACCATCGAATTGGATCATTACAACCACTTGAAGATACACATCATAAATTCCTCCAAATTTACTTCATGTAAGCAATATGGATGATCAACGTCAATCAATTAATGCAGATGTGAGAAGAATAATTCTTCAAGATCTGCAGCAACTACTCATGAACATCATATGCATTGATTCGATTGTTTAAAACTGCTTTGGAACGTATGCCAAGTGACAAGGTTGTGATTAGAGCAGATAAACGACCTGTTGGAGCACATGACGCCAATTCAACGCCCCTACAATCGATGATGTGGCAATTGTGATTGTAGGTGAAAACTTGGAAACACGTGATATTGTTCTTACGCGTTGCAATACTGGAGAATTGCAACGAATATATGAAACACACCGTTCATACGATGCTCTACAATACCTGCTAATGTTTTGGAGAGGTGATGATGGATATTACTTCAATATCAAGATGATAAATCCATTGAATGGTGAGTACCTTCATTAAAATTTAAAATGTCTACTTAATAATATAATAATATAATTCATTGTTTAGGAAGGATTTCCCGTAACATTATAATATTGCCGTTAAAACTGATAATTAAAATTTTTGTTATAATTGTTATGTTTTTGTTATTAATACAAATTTGAATTGTTTGTTTTTAGGCCAAGAAACCACCAAGAAGGTGAGCTCGATGAATTATTATTCATTTCGTTCAATGGTTCATTATAATGCTGATAACTATTTGCTGAGATTTTGTCGATTGTTGCAGCAGTATTGTGTGGACATGTATTGTGAAACTAGCTGACCCGGCAGACTTCCACTCTCAAGAAAATATGCCAATTATAGTTAAGGTTCATAAATTTTAGAGAAAGTCCCCAGTGAAATGAAGGAAATGCGACGAAATGTGTAGTTTTAACACGACAGGTGCCCGGCACCCTATAATTTTTGAACCACACATTCCTCACCGGTGTATCGCAAGGGGCGGTTAAATTTTGTGGACTCCTCGTTCGCCAGATCTGAATCCTCTGAATTTTTTTATTGGGGTTGTCTGGAGAATGAAATTCATTTCAATCCTTAAGGAGATGAAGCGGAACTAAGGGATAACATTAGCATTTCTGCATTTTCTGCAGTATTTGGATACTTTGAAAACATCATTTCTCAATCGATGCAGGCCATGTATTCGCGAAAGGGGTGGTCATTTTGAACATTTGCTTCAATAATAACTGTGAATTATCTTTGCCATCACATTGTTCCTTTGTTATTAAGTGACTTTACAATAGACTGTGCAATTGATGGATGATTTTACACTATATGACTAATTTGAGGAATAACTTACATTTTTCAATAGAATTATTTAATAAGTTACAGCTGATTGTCCAAATGAAAGGTTTATCGGAAAAGGTGACGAAGGTTTTTCACAGAAATGTTCCATTTTCGCTAAACATTCGAATATCTATAGAATATAATATAGGTGATTATCTTCACCTATATTATACCTTTTCAAAATCCTCACAGAATAGGCAACTTTCTGAAGTAATTTGCAGAAAAGGTCCATTGCTTTTTTTCACACCACATCAGATCGAATTCGGTACAAAAAAACACTTTCTCAAAAACGTGAATTTTAAACATTTATTTTCAGAATCCCTGCATGAGATTTTGTGTTATTTTTCAGTGCATTTATTGAAGCAATCATTCAACATTATTCAAGGAAAGAAACTTATTCGAGAAGTATTTAATTGTACTTAAGCCATGAGAGAAAGTATTTGAGGTGAAACAATTCTACATTTTCATAAAACATCAAATATCTCGGAAACTGTAAGACTTTCATAGGAACGATTCTTTCACATCAAGCAGAGCACATTTTGATCTACATTGAGTTTTCGTTTGACGTGGTCTTCTCAGGACATGACACCTGTATATATGATTTAAGAAATCTTAGCGATGACTCGGCGCATTCACCAATTCGTTACCTATTATGTTTATAATATGCTGAGTTTCACAGAAACGTCCATTAAATTTTATTGTTCTAGTTTATTGTTTGTCTCCAGGCACTCAGCTCATCGTGACAGTGCTTTGTACCATATATGATAATGTTTCCAACTGTGGAATCCTTAGCTGCCCTGACTTTGTTGTATTGAAATACATTGACCTGTTACAATTCTTGGAAAAAGTAAAAAATAAAATAAAAATGAAGAAATGAGTTGTGTTTTCAATTAACTTTTGAACAATTTAGAGACAGCTTTTGTTTTGTGCAAATACAAATTATAACTTACTCTAATCTCAATCGAAACTAAATTTTTTATTGAAATATGTACTTCTACTTTGTCTATGATGAAAAACTGGCTTGATGAGGGTAATCAGACCAAAATATCCAAGGCGAGGATAGGACGTCTGGGGTCTCAGAATTAAATTACTTTGATATTTATCCCAGTGAAAATATAAAAACTACCCAACTGCTTGGAGCTTCGAACATGAATATAAATGAAACTGAATATTCATACACATTCATACACATTCATACACATTCATACACATTCATACACACTAAATACACACGTTATCGGTAATTGTAATCTTAGTATATTATATTAACTGGTTAGGCCTCAAGTTTAACGAAAACAGAACCTTCATAATTAAATTTTTTGTTTGCTTCCGTGAAAAGATTTATATTATATCCGGACTCATCATACAAATATCAAAATGACATTATTTTATTCATAAAAATTTTCTTAGACAAATTTTCCAAATCTTTTATAACTACCTCCCCGAAAACATATCCAGCAAATTAAATTTCGTAAGGAATACTCCAGTTTATATTAAGTTAAATATTAATGATCTAACGAACAAAAGCTTCCATTTATACCGAGTGCTCCACGAATAGCGTTCGTTGGCATATGTTTGGAAAAAATTCACGTAAGCAATTTCGGAGTTAAGAATGACTGTAAATTTTTTGAGAATTGTGACACCATTTTTCGTTCTTCAAATGGGAAGCCCCATATTCTATCATGAAATTCCTAGTTGTTTCAATGTTGAATTTTCGAATTTCTGTCAGAAACTTCCTTTTCAACGTGAAATTACTAAAAACAAATTGAAAATATGTCTCACTGAAAGATGGTTCCTCATTCGAAATCGAAAAAATGTCGTTTTTAGAAGAGAAATAGGAATAATACTTGTCACAATATTCAGAATTAAAAATCAATTTTTAAATAAGACCCCATAAACAATTTAGTTGTGGAGATAACACCAATGCCCTAAAATTCATATTTTCTGAGATATTCGGGAAAAACAATTTACAAGATCACATTTCGAACTTTATTCTTCTCAAAAAAAATTATTAATTGACAAATTGAATTATCCACTTTTTCAAAAAACATTCAATATATTTAAATTTTTTTTATTTCATTTCGTCATATGTACATCTGAAACTATCTCAGATAATATTCATTAGGGATCAATTGATACTGCTGTTTGCCTATAATTATTATTAATTTTTCGAAATGGAAATTGATCCGAACAATGTTATTTGTGAACTATCCATTATTTTTTGAAATCGAAAAACATTTCTTTTTTTCTTAAAAAAAATTGCTTCACAGTACCGAAAATAATTGGGAATTTCCATCACTCAGAGAAACTTGCATGGGGGCCCTGATTTAGGGTCACTTCTAAAATGTCATGGAGTGAAAGAGGATGTACGCGGTTTTTTTCTGGAATGCGACTGGAGATTTGGAACTTATCTCTTGTGACGCTACTAGCTGTCGCCACTTGTATTTTTCTTACTCAGATGGCTTGAACTAGCTTTGAAAGTAGAAGCATTTTATGAAGATTTTTAACAAGTAGAAATGACACGAAAAATGAGATGAGAGGCGTATGGAAAAAATTCTGATTCTCATATGAAGACCAATGATTATCTCTGAGGGAGGTGGGATACATATGTTGCTGAATAAAGCTGGAAGTGATATATCTCTTCTCTCAGTGACAAAATCTTATTTCATTTCTCTAACCTCGTAATAAAACATCTGTGAGCCTATGCATTGATAATTCATTTCAACGATTACTTTTTTGAAATTGTCTATGTTTCATAAAATTAATTCCTCAGAATTCGGAGAAAAATTGTAGTAGAAATTACTGGAAACGAAGACAATTAGATTAACGTCACGGGTTATTTTCAATTATTCACAATTGCCGAACAAGGAAAATCCAACCGTCGAAATGAGTATTTTTCGTCATCCTTTGACTATCAAAGAAACTGGAAAACAATCGAATGTATTCTGCTTGATAATGCATGACGAAGTTATGTAATTCATGACCGTTGGTAGAGAAATAAGGGTACATTTCTTTGTCCGCCTAGTTCTCCAGAACTTATCCTTCTAGATTTTTATTTTGGGGTTGAAAGGGGAAGTTTATGCAAATGTAATAGAAAACAGAAGAGAAGATTTGCAAAACAAAATATATTCCAAGCATCTAATATTTCAGAATCCCATAATAATAAGAAAGGAAACGCATTATGTCAAGAACAAGGTCTGAAATGTTTCTGAGAGTTTGAAGGAACTACTGAACATTTAATCTAGATTGTACTCGTAGAAATACTCAATTTTTTCTTGTATTTTCGGGAAGATTGATATCAGAAGTGCAATCGTGATTACACATTTCAGAAAATATGAATTTTAGGGCATTGGTATTATTTTTCAACGCAAATTCCCTTATCGCTGAAAAATGGTTTTCTGATCTGAAAAACTTGAGATTTCATATATCCATGTTTCAGTTTCAGCATAGCTCCATTTTCTATTTTTCTTCGTAATTTCAAATTCACTGAAAAATAAGAATTGTGGACTTTTATTTCATTGAATATTGTATACCTGCAGAAATGATCAAAATATTCCATTTCAAGTGCAATTCATCGACGTACGGTCTGATAAAGTTTATTCTTTCAGAAATTATCTATTGATTTCGCCAATGTTTTAAATTATAAAAGATTGATGAACTTTATTTTCATGAATTTTTTTAGTTTATCATCCTGGTTATCAAGATGATGTAAAATTCTGAGGAATAACTTTTCTGAGAAGTATTCGTGCCCCAACCTAAATGAAATCAAGTGTTCGTTTCATTCTAATTATCCATTACTCGAAAACTGCACAAACTAAGACTAACAAATTCATCATTTACCAGCTCTCGAAGTTGTGTACATGAACACACATCTTGATGTATCAACATTGAATTTACGATAAAATCTTACAATTTTGTCTGGTGAGCAGTAGTTTAATAAAAATTTCAGCTAACGATCTTATTTCCATACTATAACCGTGAATTTTTTAGATTTTCTCAGCCCAGCCCTTTTCGAGATATCACTCTCAGGACGTGGTGACTGAAATTGGGTTTAATTTTTTTTTATATAATTTTACCTCTCTACCTTTTTCCACTCAATATATTAAAACAATTATAAATTGTGGTGGTTAAGAATGAAACAATTTTCAAATGAAACAAAGATTTTGAATTATAATTTTGTCATGAGACTTCATCTCGCAAAAAAATTGTGTTATTGTTGTAAGGGTTTACTAATATCACGCCCTCATAATGTAACCGAAATAATGAAGAAACACTTGTTGTTAGTCCTTTGCGAGTGCATGAAAATTACAGAATTTCAGATATCTAGCTTTACTGAAATTCTAGTAGAAAAATAAAAACTCACTGGAAAGATTTGAGGTGAGTTGAGGAAATTTTGGTTAGGCAAGAATGTGTGTAATGTTTCAGAGAGTTTAGTTCCCTTTTTTTTATTTGTCTTCCTAACTTAAATGAATAATTATGTCTTTTGGGATATTTTCATTGATTATTTCAAACTCAGGATTTATAACAATGAATACTTATATTCAAGAATGAAAAGAAATACTCAATACCAGAGTATATTGGATTTTTATACCAATCTTTATAAATTGGTTAGATCATGAGAACGAATAACCATTTTTGGATCAACTTCGTAGAAATGCTAAGAAAGGAAAATCCAAGTTGATGATATAGTGAGGGGGATCAGTTCGAGAAGACGCTATTGGAGTAATCATATGATGGGAAGAATGGTTAAAAAAATTGGTAAAATAGCAGACCACAAGGACTGTCTCTTAAGAGATGACTAACAAGCTGGATATCTGGATTATTCGAGTCAGAAGCCAATGTAACTGGACTTAACCAACAGGGAGGTGAAGAGTTTTATAAGGGGTGTATATGAGGTGGGGTGGCAGGAGAGCTGGTGCTGACGATGAGAGGCTGAAATAAAAAACAATTGGTGTACCATTGTCAAATTTCTAGCGTGTTATTTCCGGAGGTGAGATCTCTAATGCCCTAAAGTATTAAGTGCAAGTCTTCAAATTTTTCCAATTTGTGTGTTTTTTTTTCAGCTCATTTATATTGACCATATTTCTTTATGGCCTTCGATGAAAAAATATTTTACTCTTATCGTTCAACTTCATTGACTATATTGTATGCTAGCGATCGTAAAAAGTTTCAGTGGAAGAGACCAACAGATTCAGAAGAGCCAATTGATTGGACCCTCCTCCGTGAAATGTTTAACCTACATTCAAAAATTTTCGATCAATCGAAATTGAGGTAGTCGCATAGCCAAATATATGCAATTAAATGTCGGCTTTCTAGCTCCGAGCAATCGAGAAACAGGTGAATGTAAAGACAGTTACTTCAGTCTTGATCAAGCCAGCGTCTTGTAAGTGTTGAACCAAGGAAGAAGTCGATGGTAATAGTGCCGCGAAAATGTGGATAACGTCCGCGGTGTGAACTGAGTGAATTTGAGAACGAAAAAAATTTTTTTTGTGCTTGTTTGTGTCGCCAGGTATAGGATATTTTTCGAAATGCTGCAACCCAAGGACTTCTTACTGTCACTGGCGATATTTTTAGTTTTAGCGGAGGGCTTGACAGGTAATTTTTCATTTATTTTTTGCGTTCCAGAATTCGAAATATTTCAATTGATTTCAATATTAAAATTTTTTTTTCTTTTCATTAATTACATGGGTTTATTATTTCTTCATCTGATTATTTCTGAATTAATGGTAGGGTTTTTGATGGTGAATTAGGAAAAATTTTTTTTACTCATTCTCCTCATATTGGTCGAACGCAAAAGAATTTTTTTTTCATGAATTATCCTTCACAAGTAAATTTGACTAGGGTTGTGGATTATCGAGCCACTACTAATAATAGCAAAATTTGATAGCCGGCAGCTGAAAAATCGAGAATTATCTGGATTTTTGAAAGAAAAAAAAATATAAATTCGTTATTATTCTTATTGAGTTTAGTCTAAGTAACGTGATTGCCTGCAATTAAACATGAAATTAAATATCAAATCTTCATATCCTACCATATATTACACAGGGTTATCGATATACATGGTGTTAAAAAATATATTGAAAGATTTTAGAAATCTTCATATCCTACCATATATTACACAGGGTTATCGATATACAGGGAATTGAAAAATATATTGAAATATTTTAGAACTTTTTTTATCTGAAAATCCAAAATAATTCAACAACAAAATTTTCAAAAATACAAGTACCCACCACTATTTTTTCAACCCTACGATATTCGCACGGGGTTGAAACCCCAATGTAAATTATTCTAAAACCTTTCAGATATTAATGAAATGTTTTTTTGAAGAAATGGAGAATTTGAAAATTTTTTTCCTGTAAAGTTTTTCGCAGGTGGGTAATTTTAAAAGAAATAAATTATTGAAATGTTAATTTTACAATTTCATGAATATCTGAAAAGTTATGGAGTAATTCATAGAGGAGATTGTTTGTTTCAACCTCATATGTGAATATCGTAGGGGGTTGAAAAATAGGGATACTTCTACCACTTATTCGGTTTATTGAATTTTTGGAAATCTTTGTGTCTGAGTATTTCGTTTCTGTACCTAGATGAAAAAAAAAATGAAAAATTTATTCATACCTTCTTTCAAGGATTATCACTCAGCAAGTTGTGAGAATTCGAAAGATTGTTGTTTCTTAACACCCTGTATATGTTTTGCGTATTCTCTCGGCTTGAAACCAATTCAAAGTGAGAACAAATGACGCTCTATGAGTTCATCCCCTACATCTTGATATTCAAGTCTTTGTTCAGAAAAATTGCTCGTCTATTATGGGATGATTAATGAAATTTCCCAAATAAAAATAACGCAGAATAAAAAAAAAGATTTTGTCTCTGAGTGATGTGGGATACCGATGAGGCCGAATAACACCGAAACCGGTTTATCTCTTCTCTTAGTGGCAAAATCTGATTTAATTTCTCCAGTCTTCATGATCTGTGAAGCTTTGAATTAAAGATGGCATTAATTTTGATGATTACTAGTCATAAATTGACCTACGTATGTTTCAAAAATAAATTCGTTCATCAACAGAAATTTGCATTTGAATCATATTTTGAGACAATTGACATGCAGTCACCCTAATTCTTCAGGGTTATCTTCTGTGAACATATCACGTATTATTGCCCTTGTATAAATTGAATCAATTTTCCATCAATCGTACAACCTTGCATTACATTAATTCTCGTGAAAATAATTCAATTGAGTAAATAACATATTTCACAATTTTCCATCATCTCAAAATCGTAAACTGTTCTTTAGAGCCTCTCAAATTGTAGTCGGTAGAGTTTTATTACCTTTTCAAGGAATACACACGCTGGGAACAGATGTAATGAATTGAAGATTCATTAGGGACGAGTATTTCTTATGATCTCGCTGCCAGTTTTTATCGGCATATTAATTTACCTTTCACTGTGAAGTGACAAGTCCGGTTCAAATACTGTGTTTGCCATTGCGAATCTCGTGAATTGACCCAAATATAGAGATACGCCTCATTTGAGCGTATGAGATAAAACCAACAGAAAATCTGTTTTTATACTTTTAATAAATTGGTTCTTCGCATTCCAGATATACTCTCTATTATCTCGAAAATAAATTATCATTCTATGCTTCGTTGGTTCCTTGATGTACAAAGTTAATTTTCTCGAATCACTGTCGGTATTTTGATGTATTGTCATCTAAATGTTATAAGTGACAGCACATATGATATATTCACACTTGAATCAATCAGTTCCAAAAAGAATTCTTCGCATTTGCTGGGAAATGATGAGGATTACTTCTTTGTTCAAATCTCAGAAAACAAATTTGTAACATTTGTAAGATTTAGATTCAAACCAATCGAATCACTTCATTTGAAATTTAACCGAATCTCGGTGGCTCTAATCAACTTGACAGTTCTTGATTGAGCAATCAAATTTTTATGAAACCCACTCTTATTATAACAACAGTTTATATTTCGTTCAAGAATTATCGTCATCTCAGCAGGCCTTAAAAGTGCAGTAGCGGCTCAATTTATAGTTACAAAATATAACTAAAAATGGCTATGGGATCATCATAAAAATATGTGAATCGCAACTAAAAAAGCAATTCTCTCATTCTCCGTTCTTTCTGGCCCATCTTTTTCTTTTTTTTATTATCTGTCAAATTAGTGAGAGAGAAAACAGTTCTGCCAATCAATATTTTCCAATGCAAAAATCGCTGAAAAATATTTGGTCAAATATTGTTTTAATTTCAATAAAAATTCAATGAACAACATTCTCTTGGAAGAATATCTGAAACTTTAGCACTTTTATTATAAATAACTTTCATTATTTGATGAGCCTGACAATAGTTCTATTTTTCAAATGAATGAAAAATCTGCTTCTTTTGAAGATTTTACCACAAACAATTTCATAAGATCATCAGATAATAATTATAATTGTTCGATATCAACCTAAACCTTTTTAAAACAGTGAAAAAATAAAATATTTTTGATGAGTTGAATATGATTTAGTAGCAGCATATAAGTCTAATTCAATCAGTTCTCAACCTCTTCTCTAAAGATAACATTCACTCAACCAGAATATTGAAAATTAGGATTGAGGTTTATTATGCCTCTATTTTCAGTGTGGTCTCTTTCTTATTTACCATACTCATCCTCCAACTCCAATGTTTCTTCTTGCGATGTATTTAAAAAAAAACAGAACGAACATTTGAAAAGTGATGCATCAGCCGAATATTTATGTGATTTATTCATTCCATCTGGGACCTATTGCATCAAACCTTTGCAACTTTTCACTTTCCAATTGTGAATGCTTTCCGTGCAACGTAATTTATTTGAAAAATGAAAAATGCGAAATAAAAAGTTTCAAAACCACCCTGTAAATTACTTTACAACTTCTCACTTTACAATATTCAATTCTGAAGGCTTTTCCTACAGTTTAATCCATTTTGAAAAATGAAAAGTTTATTTATATATATCTATTCGTACATCAACAGGCATTATGCCCAATAACTGATGAAAATTACAAATAATTCGAAAGAGAATAATTACAAAATCGAGAGCAAAGGCATACAATGAATATGAATTTTAATGAATATGAATGGTAATGAATATGAAAAGTTGCGCCCCAAGTCATCAATTTGCACCATTTTTAATCTTACAAGACTGAAGAAAAATTCAATTTGTCAATTAATTCAAGATCTTTTACATACAGAACTAAATTTCTAAATTTAAACACTTAAAGCTCAAAATAGAGATGAGTCAGTGATTTCTCTCAACACCAACTTAAATACTGCAACTCAAATGTTACTAAACATGGGATATTACCAATATGAATTCGAATAATGATTGAACGGACTATATGTAAATTGACAAGATTTGAAACATGTCACACGTTGTATAGCTCAAGACTAGATCTTTGACTCAACTTATGCTTTTTATATCAAAGCAATACAGAATGTTCCTGAAATGTAAAGATCAAAAAATTGGGTTTGAAAATTTGTAGAATTCAATGATGAATGATCAGATTTTCGTGTGAGATACAAATACAAGAGAATTCAAAGTTGAACCTACTTAAAGAGGTGGCATCTGAAATAACTGTGACAAACAACCATGTCATCCACAGATTTATTCAATTACAAGAGGTCAAAGTCATCTAAATTTCCATAATTTTGCCTCTCAGATATTCCGCTCCGATAGATGCCTCCTGAACGAAATCAAATATTCATAGAGTCTGCACAGAAAAGAAATATTTTGAAATGACTGTTGAGTGATGAAAGATTTAGCCTAACCGCTTGGAATGAGTATTTAGTTCCAGTGTGCAGGACAACTGAAGTGTGCAAATTTGAATAAAACCAGTTTACACTTCTTACCTTGCCAATAAGTGAATGTAGAACAACAACAATTCAAGTGTCGAGATTATGTTCATTTAAAAAAGAACATTTAGAAGAATGGCATGATTAATTTCATACTTCATTTGGTGAAATTCGGATTAAATTATACGAACATGAAAGCGTTATATTATGAATTTTTTTTCGTTGGAAGGATCTGTGTAAGATCTATCTAGTGGATATTGCTTATTTCCTTACCAAAGCCTCCAGTATATTTCGATATACATACTCCTTAACAGAACGACTTTCATGATGTAATTTCCTAGACGCATGAGAAATGGCATAATAATTGAAAGGTGTGTGTGCGAGTTTTAGAAAAAATTGCCTTTGATTATAACACCTCAAGATGCAACTCCCTACTCCACCTTTATGAGCTAGAAAATCCCGACAAGTCGGTAATTTGTCAAGGTGAACCATGAACATCCTTGAAAGAATGTTGGGCAAGACAAGGCAATTGTTTGTCGGTCGTGAAAGTTCACAAGAATGCAGCAAAAATTGATCATATTTTAACTATCAGTTTTTCGAGAAATTCGCGGAATTTATTTTACTATTTTAATAATTAATGATCTGGTTTGATCAGAAATGATGAAATTAAGTATTGCACCAAAATATTTTGACACCAAACGCTTATTAACTGTGGATTTTTTTTTTTTCTAGTGAAAAATGTTACTAATTCTGAACTTCTTTATACAGGGTGATTCATAACTATTGGGACATAGGCTAAGGGCAGATTGTTTGGACCAAAATATGACGATAGGACCAAATATCCTCAATAAAATATTGCTGGAAAAAGATAGAGGGCGTTAAAGTTTTTTTTTTCGTTTTTTGCTGATAATTTCACTGCTAATAATTTTCACGGCTTACTGTATGAGAGAACAGAATAATATTTTCTTCGAAGTTCGAAAGTCCTTTATTAAAAGAATTAGAAAAGGCATAGAAGTCGGAGGGGGCCACGTAGAACATTTAATTTGAGTATTCTTTTTATGTTACATTGTTTTTAATTATGCTTTATCGTCGAAATAAATATATAAAATGAATTAATCGTTACTGTTTGTGTTTTTCTTAAAGACGAATGAAAAATATACAGTGAAATTATTAGCAAGAAACGAAAAAAAAATCAACTTTAACGCCCTCTATCTTTTTCCACAACAATATTTTATTGAGGTATATTTGGTCCTCTCGCCATATTTTGGTCCAAAAAATCTGCCCTTAGCCTATGTCCCAATAGTTATGAATCACCATATATACCGAAAATCTACGATAAGGATGAGCTATAAGTTTTCGAAATATATCGTGAGTGTTGTATAAAGGGTGTAAAGAGCTCGATAAGTCGATAACTCTCGGAAAGTTTGTGCTAAAAGAATCAATCGACTTTTTAAGGAATGGACAGTACCTACTCAACGTATAAGCTTGAATTATTTTTGACTTTAAAGGAAATAAATATAAATAATTTGATAATTCATGAAAAAAACCATTTGAAGAAATACCAGTGTACCTAAGTACTACTTGAGGAATGCTGAATGAAATTTGTAGAACCTTTATTCCCGCTTCTTATGGATCGATAATGCACAGGATTTTTTTATTCGAAATAAGGTATATTGGCTGTGCGACCAAAAGAAAATCATCCCATTTAGAAAAATGCTAAATATCTATATTAAAAAAAATTATTTCTCATTCTACCTTTCATTTGGGTATTTGAATAACGAATAAATCACATGATTCAGATAATATTTCGTTCGTATATTATTATCAGTCGTATTAAATAGAATCTGTTAAAAAAAGTAGGTTCCAATAAAAAATATCGCGAATAAATATGAATATTTCCCATTATTCGTAAGAATATTGCGTTTTCCATGGTGATTGATAATGTAAATAGGTAAGGAAGATTCGACTTATTTTCATTCACAATATATGGCAAGCCATTTTACACCCTGTACCTATGTCAGAGCTTGATTTCAGATATATCATTTGAGAGAGTAACTCATGTACAGGGTGGTCAGATTTCTATGATATAGAACTACATCTCCTACTAGATAGAAAAAAAAACTAATATAGATGTCATGTTCTCTTTTTTTGAGAAATATGAATTGCTGAATACCGCTAGGTGTCTAGTTTTCCGTGCTACAGGGTGATTTTAGAATATTCGTTACTCTGAATATGCTAAATTGTAAAGCTATGCCCACTCCCATTAGAAGTTTTTTTAGCTATTGTACAGGGTGGTCAGATTTCGATGATTTAGTACTACATTTCTAAATTAAAAGAGATAGGAAAAAGTAATACACATGTCATTTCTTCTTTTTTCAAGAAAAATAAAAATGCTGAACACCCCAAGTCGCTACGGTGTCTTGTTTACATGCTACAGGGTGATTTTGGAATTTGATGAATTATTATAATTGACAATAACATTCGTTGAAGTGCAACTTTTTCGTGCTGCTTCGAATTTCCGAGCAATTAAAACATTTTTTCATTTTCAATGAAAACCGCAGTGTGCTATGATATTTTTCATTAGACAATTTCAAAAATATATATCATGATATACTTGCGAGTTTATATATCGAAAATTCCGAAAAAACATTTTTTGATCAAAATAATCAAAGAAGGAAGGAATAACAATAATTTTTGAATCACGTCCGTCTTGAAAATAAAATGAAAATCTTCAACCTCGATAACCTAAAAATTGAATTGTTACTGAAGTTGAAAATTTTAAGTTTGGACTGTAACTCGAAAATAAAAAGTGATGAAGTTTCTGTTTGGATCGATTGTGAGAAATCTCTAATAGTTATTGAGTTATCTTCTGAAAACATCGACGATACCTCACTCACATAAGCTTACTTCATAAAATATCGAGAACCAAATTGGTGCTAGTAGCATCATTCGAAAGTGAGTTGAACTGCTGACATTTGCAAAACAGGTTCAATAGTTGAGTAGCAAGAAATATCCGGGACGTACCTTCGTTATTCTTGTGGAATTATCATCTCAGATTCATCAGGCATGAAAGAGATAGGTTATGCTTTGTTCCGACCGCATTACGGCAGTGAAATCATGTTTATGTATGGGAAATTGTGGAGGCGTTGTTATACATTCATACTGCATGCTTTCTCATGAATGATTCTCTTGGTAAGGAATTTAAAACTGAGTAGTTCCACCTGTTATGGCGTCACATAAATCTCTTTCCCTAGAGTATTTGCTTTATTTGTAGAAATGAGAAAACGCACATAGAAAAATGGTGGCACTTCACTTGACTAAGCTTTTTGCCTATCAGTTATTGGACCGATATTAACTATGTGTGTACAAGTTTTTTTCCATAAACCAATTTAAGAATCTTCTAATTTTCAAAACTCAAATATCAAATTAATTTTCAAGGAATATCTCTGCAATAGACAAAATCAAATAAAGAAATTTAATAAATAATAGAAGAAATGTGCCTGAAAAATTAGGGGCAAGAGTTTAGTACCTACCTACCTAACCTCAAATAAACTTCTTTGTCTTGTTCTTGTTTTTCTCCTTGTATAATAATAGTTTATTTAGAACAACAATCTATAATCAATAATTCACAATTCTCAATTAAATGTAAATAAATACAAAAAAATTATGAGAAACCTAGTTTAAAAAAATATGAATATTCAACATGTTGCAGCAAAATAAACAAAAGGCACATCATTCCACCATTCGAACAATTCCAAAAATCTTATACAATGAGCACAACAACATAACGATTATGAAAACAGTCTATTAATATTGGACTTAAATTATCCCATGGAAAGGAAATTCCTTGTGTATGGGAATAATAACGAACAAAAAAAAATAGATTAATATACTTACTGAAGCTGTATATTTTTCAATCCAATATTTCAATAAGATAATGCTTGATCTCATGTTTGCTAGAGTTAGTTCAAACTATTTTGAAGCGAACGATGTGAATCTTTTGCCATTTCGCCCATAGAACATGTTTGGGACATCATGGGATGAAGGCTTTGGAAATTAACCCCAGCTCCCATAGACTTTAGCGGCTCTGAGACCTGAAATAGTACAGGTAGCTCGGGATAGCATATCTCGAGAAGAAATAGACCATCTTCTTGCATCAATGCCAAGACATGTTAGGGAGTGTATACATAATCGCGGTGCACAAATACATTATTAACAAATTGAGTAGAAAAAAAATCATGAAACCTTTGTTTTCAAGCTATTGCATAGCTTTTATCTCAGACTTCGAGCGCGGCGATCGAATGTAGAAATTCCGTAACGAAAAAACCTAACACAGCCGTGTGTATCGTGGGTTAAGTTCGGCAGACTTCGGCAAGGTGTTTGGGTGCTTGCGACTAGACACTAGACGGATGCGTGCAGCCACTCTAGCAGTGCAGAATGGAGTCGGCAATCCCGCTGTTCCCATTGAATTACGAACGGAAAATATTTCATTAACATCGGATAGAAAATGTATTGCCAAACGGAAACATTTTCCATTAACTTCAGCTCTTGCTCTAACTATACATAAGTCGCAAGGTGAAACTTTTGACGAAATAGTATATGAGTATAGTAAATCACATTCTCAGGAACTCGTCTATGTTGCACTCTCTCGGGTGAGTAATATTGAAAAATTGTATATTGCGACAAAAAATGATGATTCTGCATTTAAGTTTTATGATAATCGAAAGCAAGCTGGATCGACTGCATCTTTGTTGCAAGAATTCAAAAGACTGTCTTTAAATAGTGTTCAGACGATAGCTCAAAGTGTCTTAGATTTCATTAGTAATAGAAATGTCATTTCAATAATGACTTTCAATTGCCAAAGTTTACATAGTCACAAATACGATCTACAAGATTCAGTTACGAGACAAATCAATGTGTTAGTTCTTACCGAAACATGCATGACGCGTGATAATTCGATTGAAATACATAATTTCAATTGTATTGTTCAATTCAAACGAGATACTGTTCCAAAAGGTGGTGGGGTTGCTTTTTACCAAAATAGTAGTAATGCTACTAATATTATGGACTCTGAATATTGAAATAAATATTGAAGGCGCTCATTTTTTGGAGATATTTGTGCATGCTTATGCAAACTTAGAAATGGCCTACACATAGTCATGGTAGCAATTTACATTTCTCCGAATCCAGAATTGGACTAGGTAGCAAATACTTGGTACAAATGGTAATAAAGTTCCACTTATCTTGGCTGGCGATTTCAACATTTTCTTTCGGAAAAATTGAATTTAAAAATGAATAATGATCCACAAGAATCCACAACACAATATGGGGCCACTATTGACGCGGTATTGTCCAGATATTTGGAAGACATTAAGTCCCAAAATTATGTTTCTGATTTCTGTTACCATAAACCTATAGTTTTAATGATAAACATTCCTGAATAACCTACATGTATTATAAGACAAATAAATATTTTAAATCAACAATATTATCTTCTTATTTTTGAATAGATGCTATGCAATAGCTTTACCGCGGCAGTCCTCGAGTGCCACACGTATTTTTTTTCTTCTTATTTCTACAGCTACTTCTGGGCAGTTTCTTTGTCACTTGTATACGTTTCGTCTATTTCCTTTTTGCATTTTTTCATTCATTGATGTTTCTCTCATGGTGACAACATTTCTAATTCAATGTGACATGTTCTTTCGAGCATTTAGGCCGTCGTCGTAGATTAGTTCTCAGAACTAATCTACGACGACGGCCTAAATGCTCGAAAGAACATGTCACATTGAACGATGGCCGCGAAAGCCTCAACCAATTCATTTCTAATTCAGTTTATACATTTTACAATTATGAAAAATTGTAGCCTCTTGATCATCATATGATGATCTTCAGTAAGAGCTTTTTTCGATTTTTTGACAAAAAAATAACTAAAACAAAAACATACAATATTTCGCACTGTTTCACCCGGTATATCCTGAAATTTTTTCACGTATCAATAGGAATCGAACTGTATCAAAATCGAGGTTATCAAGCAGTACCGACAGACTAGGAAAGACGTGCCAACTGTGTTTCCGCTCTGCTCAAGGCTGTCTTATAACAGTATTTCTGTATCGGGCTCTTCTAATAGTTGATGGCCGGCTCTACCATGCGTTAGTTTACACCCGAGCCGGACTAGTATGCCCAATGAGTCATAATGCGTTCTGTGTTGATGATCAGTCGTGACCCAACCTTATTCCGACCCTTGAAAGTGGGTCAGTAGTCTCTTCAACTCGGATCAGGCCGTCTAATCAGATTCTGTGCCATCGTTTGTTCTCTATGTGAGAAATTATTCATTTGCTGTCACTTTTTATTACAAAAGGGGTATTCTGCGATCATTGTTTCATGTTGGTGTTTTTGCGCGCTTGTTGCTATAAACAAGAGCGTTATCATCTTGCCCTTTTGCCATGCTGTAAACGCGAACATTCGAAAGAACTGTCCTGAAGATTTGAAAGCTTCAGAGTTATGTTGGGTAAATAGGCAAACTCGGGTTCCGCTAATGTGATCTTCCATCCCATAATCAGACCGAAAAACTTGTACTGGTTGTACTAGTCATTATTTGAGACGCTTTCGACCAAAATCGTATAGTACAAAAATGCTTCGTTAAGGTGCAAGGGCCCAATGAAGATGACTTTAATATTTTCTCGTGAGAGAAGGTGCTCTTGTGTGACATCGCCCAGTTAGGCCAGTTTGGTGAATTTAGGTAGCTCTTTAAAAAATAAACTTCTAGTGGATGTTGTAAACATTATTTGAGACACTTTAGACGAAAATCATATAGTACAAAAATGCTTCGTTAAGGTGCTAAGGCCCTCTGAAGATGACTCCAAAGTAACACTTTTTGTCACATATCTCCAAAGCGGCGTCACCTAAAGTGTTGAAATTTCACACATTGGCTACTATCAAGAATACGCATCGAATAGTTCTCGTGAATTTTTTTCATCTCAATCATAAGCGTATCAATCTTGGGGGACGAGGGGTATTTTTAGTGACAACTTTTTTACCTTTCATTATTTTACAAGTCCCACAACAAATTCATAAACTTTTATATTTTTCCGTGAAAAAAGGGGCTCTTGTTTGACATCGCTTAGTTGCACCGGTTTTCAGAAAAATTGATTTGGAATTTTCATTGCGTTTATTACTCAATGTTCGTTATGTGAAGAAACAAAACGAAGTGAGTGAAATATCAATTCATTGAAGTTTATTTTTTAAAGAGCTACTGAGAGTTCTTTGTATCTAACTAAATGATGAAGAAAGAAAATTTCAAATCCATTTTTCTCAAAACTGACGCAACTAGGCGATGACACACAAGAGCACCTATTCCCACGAAAAAATATTGAAGTCATCTTCATTGGGTCCTTGCACCTTAACGAAGCATTTATGTTCTATATGATTTGCGTCGAAATTGTCTCAAATGATGTCTAGAACATCCACTAGAAGTTTGTCGGTCTAATTATGGGACACCCTGTATAGTTCGTTCAAGAATTATTGCCATCGAGGGTAGCTGTGAATCATTAGATGAGTGGCTTATCAAAGATTCTCAAAAGTAACGTAGTAATGTAGTAAATTTTATAGAGCTGTACCTATATTGAACTTTCAGATGTTTCACTTGGGAACGAAATACATTTTTTTATCCAATGCATAAATTGACAGTTTCTTCAGAAATTTGAGCCCTAACATCAATGTATTGATTAATATTGGAAAATAACCTATATTTCATCAAATTATAAGGGGTGACCTGAATAAATAAAATGAATTTTCACACAACGATAATAGTTATACAGGTTGTTTGTTCTCAGACGAGCCACCCCGTATATTTGTTATCCCAAAGAGATCGGAAAAAAATGTCTCAAGAACGAGCAACCACTAAGAGAGGGCGCTTCAACCTCTCAAAATTGAACAGGGAAGAGGACTTGAGTGATACTTCATTTTAAAGATCTTTACAACGGCGCATAAAAAACGTAATTTTAATAGCAAAAGCTCAAATGCACCACCTTGAATATTTAGGTTATTTTTACAACAAATAAGCCCTTTTCACAAACTTGAAAAAATTTAAATTGTTTCATCATGCTTGAATCAAATTTTCCACCATTGACTTCAAAAAAATAATTTTGACTGGAAACCGTCTCTAACATGGTTCAGCATAATTGGAGTAATTTGACGACACTCATTTATAATTCGTTGGCGTAGTTCGTCCAAATTTTCAGAGTGAGTCACAAAAATTTGAGTTAATAAATGGATTTTTATCGAAAAAGGTTCATCAAAATTACGTTTTTCATACACCGTTTTAAAGAGGCATCCAAGACCTTTAAAATGAAGTATGACTCTGCCCTATTCAATTTCGTGGTTTGAAGCGCTTCTTCTAGGGGTATTATGTAGTATGGTTTTTTATTTTTCATTTAGTTTATGTGTTTTATTTTTTTTATATTCCAATCCTAAAAATTTTGTCCTGCGTCATTGTACATGAAATATTCTATTTTGAAATCTACACTGTCAATGAAAATATCAATATTTCCCATTTCTTCCGGTTGATAGCGTATTTTAAAATGAAATGAAAAGGATACATTCCGAAAAAATCCAAGGTTTTGACAGCAGATCAAGTTCATACATTTATCACTGAAGCTCATGAAGAAATTCGTCTATTACATAAAGTAGTTGTAACAATGGGCGTTTTTGGAAGACTAAGGAGAGTTGTTGAACTGGTAAAAATGTCGGTTAACGATTTGGAAGATAAGAGTAGCTACTTACTTGTTAATATATCCAAAAATCAAACCTTAAACCTCTTTGCCAAAAGTATTTAGCATTGTAGAGGAAGAAAAAAAAGGACCTTTGAGGCTGGTCAAAAAATATATATCCCTAAGATGGTCAACCGTCCAATATATTAGCCATATTAGCCAAATTACCATAGGAAGTATGCCTTCGATGATTACCG
This sequence comes from Hippodamia convergens, assembly GCA_038502775.1. Taxonomy (NCBI): domain Eukaryota; kingdom Metazoa; phylum Arthropoda; class Insecta; order Coleoptera; family Coccinellidae; genus Hippodamia; species Hippodamia convergens. The sequence goes on from JAVSIQ010000712.1 coordinate 54,653, forward strand.
AATACATAAAATTAGATAATGCGAATTAGGCTTCTGCCTAGAAATAATTGGTGGAGTTCGGGAAACTGTTTTAATCATTTATTTAGGCCTCTAATATGAGTAGTTTGAGTTTTGCCTCAATTTCCCAGTGTAGCGTATGTCGTGACGTTCGAAAAACCTCGAAATTTTCGGACTTTTTCAGGTCTCATTCCATTACGTTTCGAACTAAAGCTCCAAGCTCCATAGATATTTCACGTTTTATATTAAAAAAAAGTGTTTTTTCAAAAAAATTAATAATTTGCCATATTTCGACGTGTTAATTCTATAATGATACTTGTCCAAAGTATAATGTCAGATTACTTTGTGGAAGCAGAATTTAATGCTGAACATATTTGAATATAACAAAATTTTGGATAAAGTGCTTAGAGAAAAACCTAAAATAGTCCGAAAATTTCGAGGTTTTGCGAACGTCACGACATACGCTCCACTGGGAAATTGCGGCAAAACTCAAACTATTCATATTAGAGGCCTGAATAAATGATTACAGATACCCGAACTCCACCAATTATATCCAGGCACACCATTTTTTGATGCAAATTTGCTTGGCCTAAATGGATATACAGGAGAAATTGTTTGAGACAGACTTCGGCAACTCTTTTAACTGAGGCCGGTGCATTGTATGAAACTTTAAAATATACGGAATATGATGATTACATACAATAGAGCATTTCCACTAAAAAACAAAATATCAACAATTATTGTAATTTCGGTTACAGATTCTCATGAAATTTCTAGTGGTTCTCTTATGAAAGAACTTCCAAGTAGTCAAATTTGCGCTTCTGAGGATTAGAAAAATACTTACGATCACATAATTTTCCCAGAAAATTCGAGAACTGCACTTTTAATTTTAATTAAGTAATACTTTGTTGTTTGTTGAGTTGTCGCTTATACTAGTATCGAAATTCAACGAGCAGGCGTAATGTCCTAGGGCGTTACGAGTCTACTTATAGCAACCGTTTCTAAAGTAAAATAAACATATACAAATGAAAAATTAAAGAAATGAGCATACCTATCCTGTTCCAAGTAAACCTTGATTCGTTCACAAATCAGGTTCATTATTTTCAGAATAACCCACTTTTCTGAATTCCTACATATCTAACGTCACATGTTGCAAGCGCTCAGAACCAAGAAGGTAGTATTGCAACATCAATATCCGGCCATCTGTTGAAAACTTCGCGAAAATTCAACTCAAATCCGCAGGAAGATCTAGACGTGAAATCAGGATTCTCCAATGTTCGCATTCGGCAAAAAATCAAAGTGAAAGAGAAACAGGATGCATTTTAAACACATCCCACATGAAAATTCATTCTGCGTGCAAATAAAAACAAGGACGATTGTTTGAGATAAATTCACGTTCGCGAACCACGAATACGGGGTGATCCGATTGAACTTATCCTCGAAATCCAATTGCATAATTTATCTACCGAGTTTCACTTCTTATAAGTTCGGCATGATTTGTTTAGTTTGGGAGGCACGTAATTTGAGTCAATCGTGTTTGGACTGTCTAATACTTGAATGTAGAATAATTGATAACCCACAATGCATTTATTCAAGGACAGAATAGGAAAAAACATTTGTCGTGTTCTCAATATAGAGTGGAACATTGATAAAAAATCGTGGAGTAATTGGGACTTCTATATGTAGGTACTCGTACTTTACCTGGAAGCAACATTTCTATCTGTTTGTAACAATATCAAAAAAAGAATTAAAAAATAATTAATTTTTTTTCTCGAAAACGGTTTGTCGTGAAAACAACATTCTATGAGAGATCATGGGTATCTATATATGGTTCCTATTGCTACCACTGATTTTTTTCAAGATGATTCAATTATAAATACTGTGCCTAGAATAACAATATTCCTTACAACCAGGAAAAAGTAGCCCCGTTTAACGTTGTATTTTCTAAGTTAAAATAGAGTTCAGTTTATTTATAAAAAGCTAACCTATTGAAAAAATTATTTTTTGGAAAAATTAAATTCGTGAATGAATAAACATACAATTATAACTACAATTTTTTTTTATATTTATTAGGAACCTTCTACATCACCGAATGCGATCATTTGGTAATTCCAACAATCTTCCTTGTGACAATTTTGTTTCATTCTGAAACTCTCAGATGAAAACAATAAAATGGTTTAGGTCAATTGAAGAGTCTTCATACACACTTACTACTGGATCATAAGAATAGCCCTATATAATTAACGTATTTCCTCATTATAAATCTAAGTTGGATGCTAATTACATTTTCATTACGACAACTTTCACGAGGGTTATATCACGTTGAGTGGATAATTATTGATGAATTTTACACATGAAAGGAAATGATAATGTTCATCTTTCAAATGACCATGACATTTCTCCAGTGAATGTTACATCAGAACGCGAAGGAATAATTATTCAAATGATCGGATTTTTATTTTGACGGGCACGTATATCCTTTTAGATGATTCATAGGAAATTTTATTTTTATTTATATTACCTCAATTATAACATAAAAAAATATACAAAAATTTTCAAATTTTTTTGTAGCAGATATTTCGTAATGAAAAAATAAAAAATGAATATTGCGTTTTCAAAATATCAAATTTTTTGGCCCTATTTAAATTTTTCGGAATCATTGAAATTTTTTACATTCCTGAAATTGTAGACTTGCAGAATTTTTCGTTCCGAAAGTTTTTCATATTTGAGATATTCGAGAAAATTCTGAAATTACAGGTTTTCTATTGAAATATTTTATAGGAGGTCCTACATTATTCTGAGAGTTTTTTTTAGGATATTGAGTTCTTGGAATCGTAGGAATTTTTGATTCCTCAACTGACTTTGTCAATTCATTTTGACCTTAGATTTATATTAATTAATATGAAGGTCACATCTGAAAATTTCCTGGAATTAGTTCTTTTCTCAAGAGTTCAATCTAAATACGATCCACACCCACCGAAAAATTGGCATTTCATCCAACAAATTACAAGCAGACTCCTTAATTTTTCTTTAATAAGTATCAGATTTCGTCATTAGAATTTTCGTGTTATTCCAATTCATCATGTGATCGCCGATATTTGAACACACAGGATCTGCAATATGCTATCTACCAATACAATCTCTATTCTTTTATATTATTCTTATGCTCACTTTTTCCTATTTTCAAGAGTCTTGATTTTTCTTCTGTATACGTTTTTCCGTGAATAGGTACAAGCAATATTGTAAACACAATTTTTCACTTTCAAAATTTCAGTTTTTGCGAGTATAGATCCTGAATCATTTTTTGTTTTGAAAATGGTTCTTGAATTGAATTTAGAATCAATTCTTTTAATTTTTTCTGAAAGTTCATGAAAATAAGGAATTAAATTCAATAAAATTGGTCGTTTTTGACGGTTTCTTGTTGGACCCTGATTATCATTATAAATTTGTCGCAAAATTTTCCTCCCAAATTTGAACTGTTTTTTTCCATGAAATTAGCTAATGTAGTAGCTAATGTAGCTGATGTAAGCAGTGCTTTCTCATCAAATGCGATATAGAAAGATAGAACTTCGCTTTTGACGCTATTGGATGTTCCTATTTGTATTAAGTTACTGGAAGCTTATGAATTGAACATTGTATTCATTTCTTTCATTTTTTTGTATTCTCAATATATCTGTTTTTCAAACAGGGATATTCCAAACGAAAATAACTCTAAAATGAAGAGATAGAATTAAATTAAGAAATTCCGAGGGAATACTATAGCATGACATACTCATGACAAAAGAAAAAGAGAAGAAAATGGGGTGCAGAAAATGGTGTATTTTCGAGTAGAACCTGAAGTTGTCTCTAAAGATTATTTTATAAACTTTTGGAGATCCTTGTTTCGAGTATCATCCAGTTCATTGCCACGAAACCACAAAACGTTGTCGTTTTGTCGTGCTAAGTTATGGTGCTACATGATACCATCCAACGAGAACTCCTTCAGCTTTGTGGGTTGGGATGACATTTTTAGGAGCCTCCGCTGAGATAAGCACATTTCAGAAAAGGCAAATTGACCACACAAAACCTGAATTCGTCTTCTGTTGTGAATAATAATTATTTTCGGTGAATTTATTGTCGATTTGGCTTAGCAAAGGTCAAAAGAGGTAACATATGGTGGTGATATAAATAAAGTTTTATCTTTATGATCTTTACATAAGTAGATACCTGTTCTCATTAGTTAATTTTTAAGTGGGAAAGAATATGTGATTCTTGTCGTTAGTTATGACCTGTAACTCATCGGAGAAATATCTCAAGAATTAATAGGTTACTGAATTGAATAATTCGTTCAAGAAGATCTGACTTCGTTTGTTTGTCAGTTCGTATCAAGAATAAAAATATCAAATAATGAATTTGTCTTGAACTTCTGTAACATAAAATTAACCATCAAATAATACTCCAAAGCTAATCAGAAGTGTAAAATATTTTGCATTATACATGGTCTAAATCCTTAATTACAATATGCGATAGAAACTTCAATTTTACGTGTTAGAGGAATCACTTCTGAATTATCTACAACACTTATTCGTCACTTCTAGCACACTCTATGCAGACCATCTGGAAAACATTATTGTACAACTCATTAGATAGTAAAATAAACGTGAAATGGTTACCTGCAGCTGAGAACGAAAAAAGCATTTACTGATAAATTGGTCAAGTTACAATAAGAAATGAAGTTCTATCTGCTTTACAGGCTCATTTATCTGAAATTTCCAACTTAACATTCTATTCTCTCTACTTACCTTCAGCAGAAATAAAGATAATTAGATTAGTCTTCTTCATTAACCTCATTCTGTAAATTTATTGTGAGAGCTCAATGTCACAGTTCAGGTTATTTAATCGGCGATGAGATGCGAACGAGAAATGTGAAATTTAATACCAGAAACACATCAAGAAAACATTGGAAATTTGGTCTCGGTCAAATTGGCTGAGATTTTATATAGTATGTGGTTATTAGAAATTTATTTCAATTAAACAGTATCTGAGATGATATAAGCGCTCAATGTTCGTGAATATAGCGTAATGGGTATGATTGTCGAAGAAAAAACTATACAATTGGTTGAAATAAGGCAGGGCACGGTACCCCTATTAATCGTAGTATCGTATTCATCAATTAAAGTAAATTGTCTTATAAAAAGGTCAGGTTTTCCTAACATTTTCGAATAATATTTTTTCATTCTCATTTGAAATTCATCATAAATCTTGTATTAATATATCAGCTAAGTGCTCATCAAGTAAATTGTTGTCATTCGTGACGTCAATTTGGGTTACCCAATTTTCATCTTCAAAAAGTGCAATGATGTCTGGTCCATTGTGTGAAAACTATTGAAAGACTTGACCTACACTTTAAACGATTTCCCTTTGATAAATTAAGTGATATTAAAAATTCATACGTGTTAATATTTAGGAAGCAGAATGAAATTCGTATGAGGAACTTAATTTCGCAGAATTAATATAAATGACTTTTTATTTAATTTCTTGGGTTACTAAAACAGCGTTCCAAGAAATCAAAATGGATAAGATCTGATATTAGAATTTTTTTTTCGAATTCACTGGTCAATCAAGAAACAAAAATATACGATTTTGATGGCTTCAGGAAACTGAACTTTGATTTTTTACCGAAGAATCATAACAGAACAACTATTTTTTTACTATTTCTGCTCTAATTTCTTATTGACTATTGATTAGACAAATTTATGATGGGATAATTATTCGGCATATTGTGATGACCGTATTTTCACGTCAACTATATTCTTTTCTGATAAGCCAAACAGATTTTTTTTGTTAATCCTAAAACTAAATCGTTTTGACCTTCCCAGGAGAATATGGTCTGTTCTAAATCGCATTAGAACAGGCCATGGACGATGCAATAGCATGCTCTTCCGATGAAATTCGGTTGAGAGTCCTAGTTGTAAGTGTGAGGAAAATGAGAAGACTATAGAACATCTTATAAATAGTTGTCCTATTTATAAATTTCAAGATGGTTTCGTGGCTATACATAAAGTAACAAATGCATTTCTAAAATGGGTGGTTAATTTCAAAATAATTTGATTTATTCTGAATAATCGGTTTCTTTTCTGCTTTTGTCTTTTTTCATTCCAGATTAAGAATTGCGAGCCGTTTTGGGATGTCTTTCAAGATTTTTCTGATATTTAATATTTTATGTTATTTTTTTCACGGAGAGACAGGTTTTTTCGGATGAGGTTTTTTTCCCCTGGCTCTATAGTATCGTATGATACTAGTGATGATAGTATCGTATGATTTTATAGTATCATACGAAGAATGTTATGATACCCCGTTCTTTTTTTTTACCTCAGTTAAGGTACTTTTTGTTTCAACATTTATTGTATTATTTTAGCTCTCTATTTCATAAGAATATATACAGGGTGTACCAGTTCGACGGCCTATTAGGCGTTTCTGGAGAACTGGACCTATTTGAAATCTGAAAATTGGGATTATGTTATTGTTTGACGTTATCTACCAATCTAAAATATTCTTGAAGCCTGACCACTTTCAGTTATACAGGGAGAGAAAAAAAATTTCAAAAATTTTTTTCTGTTTTTTTTGTTTTCGAATCTAATAGAGTATGCAATTCTGAATACATTCGTACTCAAATCGTTGCATTTGTCAAAATACTTTCCGAAATATCGAAGAAAAAAGGAAGATAAGAGTATTCGGTATTATGTAACCTAGATATCGTAAGCACAAACCGTTTTCACCTTTTTGAAGGCGAAGACTGTGGAAATTTGTACATTGCCAGGGTTCTAATTTGAAAAGCGAAAGTTATGGGCCTATTCTGATCCAAATTTTTGAATCAACTGTGAAAGGTTTTTCAACATTCTGACAATGTACAATATTTCCACAGTTTTCGCCCTCAGAAACGTGAAAACGGTTTCTGCTTACGATATCTAGGTTAGGAATAACAAACATAATACCGAATACTCTCATCTCCCTTTTTTCTTAAGTTTTTTCTCGATATTTTGGAAAGTATTTTGACGAATGCAACGATTTGAGCACGAATGTATTCAGAATTGCATACTCTATCAAATTCGAAAACAAAAACAAAAAAAATGAAAATTTCAGGAGTTGATCCGAGATTTTCTTTCAATTAGCAAGGATAAATATCGTTAGATATAAGAAGCAAAGTGTGTGTATTGATAAACTGGTTACTAAACATCTGCAATCTCTTCACATCTATAAATAAGTTCAATCGTTAAGAATGTCTGAAATCTTATATAACGATAATGTTCAGAATGAATTAAATGAAAAACACACCTTTTGGAATGATTTTCATACCACCGCTTACGCAATGTCCTCGGAGTACCATGAATTTCATGGGATTAGTTCATTCATTGGGTTTCAATTGTTTACTTATTATAGATTTTCTTCGCTAAACTCTTCCTGGATGCGGTTTCTGCTTTCATAATAAATCGAAAATAAGGAAATTGAACAAGTTCCTGAGTAGTTAGAAAGTTGGACATTATGTCAGTAATCTGATGGGCAAATTTTTTATACCGTTTCGGATGATACTATAAAATTCGTAGCTTACGTCGAAGCTTATTGTTTTTTCGGAATGTACAGTGCATTCCATAATCGGTGTCCTTTAGGGGAAAGGAATGCCTGCACCCGTTGGAAATATAAAATTCTTGATTGGAAATATATGGCCTACTATTTTCATGACAATTTCATTTTTCTCTTTTTTGATATATGTTAAATTTTAGAAATTCTCTCTTCTGATATTTTCAAGATGAAAACTACCTCTGATAGATATTTTCACATGAAATGGGTATACACTCAAAATTTTTCTGGGTTATCGTTGTCGAGTTATACCTCAAATTTTTTAATTGGACACCCTATATAAACTGCATTTTATTTCTGCTGTAATAATGATATAACACCTGTATTAATAATTCTCATAATTAAAATTAGAATTTTAAACTCCATTTCATTCAACTACGAGAAATAAACAAAAACAATAACAATTAAAAAAATAATTAAAATCAGATATTGTACCTAAACATTCGAAGAAATTGTTCGAAATTTTTTCATGATGAATATCTTTTAATCTGAAAAATCTGCAAATTGATGGAGAAATAAAATATATGGTGTGACATTGAAAAATTATATATTTGAGGAATAATCAAAAGCGATAAACCACAAAATTTTTCAGTGTACACCAATGAATGCTACGTAAAAGTATCTATCAATGACAGTTTTCATCTCCAATGGTTTGTAGAAATACCATTAGGGGACAAAGTTCCAACTACAAAAAATTAAAATTGAAAAATAATTCAACAATATCAGGAATCCAGAATATGAATTCAATGTGAAATATCTCAATTTTTAGAATGCTAAATTGTCATTTTTTTCACAAAATACACAATTAAGTTATTCTGTCATGATATACTCATTATTATATATGTTGAATTCCGGGTGTGGCTCTTTTTAATTGGGGCATCATAAATACCTCTAAAGAATCTCTGTGATCTGTTTCATAGAACTTGTTCGTCTAAATGTCCAAATAACGACATTCAAACATCGACATAACTTACAAGCTTGTTGACAGAAAATAATCGCTTTTTGTCACGATATCCATGAAATTAGAAAGTTTCGAGCCATTATTATTTTAGCGGTAAAACGAAAAATGCAGATGTTTCCGTAATTTCACGTGGATGAGTTGTGTAATTGGTGGTCATTAGCTTAGGAACGGACTTGGCCTTGGTCATATGAATTTCTTGACATCGAATTGAACTGGCTAATTCTTCTGATAACGCTTGAAAGAAATAGAGCTGATAAAATGATGGTCCAATCAAGATTACGAAATTTTTTGGATGGGAATTCCTGTTATTTTTATGGAACTTGAAAAATTAGTTCACTTATGCTATTATGTCGACTTATCATAAATATATGTCGAGGTCTTAAATTGCAAATTTCCCAATTAAAAATGCAGTTTGTAAATCAGTCGAGGCCACTTTAACGTCAGGAAACTAGATCACTCGATGAGTAATCAAAAATATTTCAGTTCTACTAGAAATTAATCTGAAGGAATTTCAATCTCCTTCTGAAGCAAACGTCAAAATATTTTAAATTTTTCTACTTATTACTATTTTGCGAAACGTGTCATGAAAATATTAATTTCAGAATTGTTCACTGAACGAATTGGAACCTATTTAGGTGACTTTCTACAATAACTTTAGTTTAATTATTTAATTTTCGATTTCAAGGCGCTCCAAAGTTGATTTCCGCTAACCTGGAACTTAACCCAGTAGAAATCACTTCTTCTTTGGAATTGGTATGTTTTAAAGTTGAAGTTGTTTATAAAAGAGTATATCGTCATATTACATCTTTGATACATATAGATATACGGCTGATAGATAAGTAACATACCGATCAAAGAGCAACAAAAATAGCAGTTATTGCTTTTTCTTTCACGATTGATAATTTATCACTAAAGTCTAAGAATATTTTTCAAAAATACAGTGACATTAAAGAAATGTTCAGAGCACCTACTGTATGATAGCTGTTATTTTTTTATTGAATTTGTATACCTTTTTTTCCAGGTATATTTTTCTTGCCTCATTCTGGAGTGTCCATACGCTGAATAAATGAAATATCGATATTGAAGAAATAATGGTGATATAGTAAAAAAAACTGATCCAGAAAAAAAAAATTGATTAATGATAAACATGAGTTCTCATTCTCAACGCGATAAATCAAGTGAAACAATAATATTACGCTAAAAGATTGGAAAAGTTATCTTCTGCAAGAACGGAAGCGTTGAGAACATTCTGTATATAGAAATATACTAAATCATCAGTCATTGATGATCATATATCAGTATTATACCGGATTATTGTTTATATTTTACTCTGTAGCTATCTCAGTTGAAAATGTTTGAATGGGCAAATTTGTGGTATTTTTTATGGGCATTCAGAGTTCAGTACTGAGAAATGTATAAAGGCATCGTAAACCTGAAAATTTTATGTGAACTGTTATTTTTTGAATGGTACACCTTGTATTTCATTTTCCTTATCGGTAAAGCTCTTTCTTCTGATTTCAAATATATATAATTCATTGAGAATACTTTCGGCAGTTTTTTAAAAATATAGGGTTTTACGTCTAAATCTAAGGCAGTTGTAGAACGCCACTTGAGAATGCTGTGACTTCTATATTCGATATAAATCGAATAACCATTCTATGGCCTACTGACAGTCACGACTTAATCCCATTGGACACTTTTTTTCTGGGCATATTCGGAATCTGAAGTTTATATGGTCCGTCAGGAAAATATTGAGGAAATAGAATTGAGAATAGAGAAAGAAATTGACTACTTCAATAATAACCCAGAAATGGTAAAGACAACCCTCAAAAACTCAATAAAAAGATATCGACTGTGTTAGAAGTAAATGGGGGTCATTTTGAATAATTTTTAGTTGATAAATATCAGTTGTTTCATTATCCAAGGTTCCTTGATATAAAGAAATCGTATCGTTGTCGTGTGGTAGGTATACCACACGACAAGCTGTGGTAACAGCTGCCTTCAATTCAGACGAAAATATCTATATTTTTAGAAAATTACCAGAGGATACTTCAATGAAGTATATATATATATATTTGAAATCAGAAGAAGAAGCTCTACCGATTAGGAAAATAAAATGCAAGGTGTACCATTTGAAAAATGACAGTTCAGATCAAATTTTTAGGTTTACGATGCTTTTATGCTTTTCCTATTACTGGATTCTGAATACCCATAAAAAAAACTACAAATTTGCCTATTTACTATTTAAATGTTTCCCTACGATCAATATTAACTGAGATAGCTTGGGTAAAATATTAAATATCACCTTCTACATCTTTATAAATTGATATTGAGTATCTAAATAAATGATGGTCTGGATATAAACAGTGTTACGAATTCGACTGTTGTTCTGAATATCTCCAAGTTTTAAATGTTCGATTTTTTACTGGTTTTTCAACATACGTTAGAAATTCAAGTTTACAGTATACTATCGAGAAGAAAATAGAAAATCTCATTCGTCTTATTTGGTGTTAATTTTCTCGCAATTTTTGTATATCAACAATGAAAGGTCCTGTGTCTTTCTAACATTTTCTTCCAAATCCAAATTTTCAACTTACGCATCAGTCCGTGACAAACAGTTCTTTCCTTCATTTGTGCCACCCTGTACAAGCTATGCGCACATAATCCAAACTTCAAGTATTATAACACGGATAATGATTGTGGTCATGAATAATGGATTCAATTATTATCAACCTTGTTGGTACCATATCCACTTGCCGTGGTTAGTATAGATACCGACACAGAAGGAAGAAAAACGGTGTAGCTATAATCATTTAGAAAGGACGCATGAGTGAAAGTAAGAATCATTCCAATCGGCAAAATTTATCTGTGAACTTCGTGTCGTGGGGACCATAGAAAGTTACCGTAAGGCATCTCTGTATTCACGCTTGTGCAATAAAGCTGCTTTATCAAGAACACTTCCTATTTTTCACGTCAGAGGCGAGTTATTAATCAAGATCCAAGATACATTAAAGGTGTGAGATATTCACAAAGCGTTGCAGTCGACATTCTGGCCCAGCACAGGATTTCATATTTTGGCTAAATTTTTAAATGATATACAGGGTGTCCAGGGAATAACTGTACATACTCCTACCAGAGATAGAGTTGGACTTGGTGATTACTGATTGACTATGAAAAAATTAATTTCTGGATTCTCCTAGAAAGCTACAGGGTTATTTTACAACTTCATGGAAATACTTAGACCGTCATAAAATCCAAATTGATGGATATTATCGAAACTTGGGAGGGTATTGGCACATGCTAAGGTCGAGTCAGAAAGATATCAATTATTTCATTATTCCAGGGCCGGACTGAGGGTGAAACAAACACTTTGTATTTCGAATTACAAATAATTGATTCGCTTTTTAGAAAGAAGCTAAATTATGCTTCAATTTGTGATATCGCTTAAAGTTGTCACATCAACAATTATTTTTTTATGAATTTTCGAATTTGGATAAAGTTCGAAAAATTGAATTCTAGGGAAATCCAGAAATTAATATTTTATAGTCAATCAGTAATCACCTAGTCCACCTCTATCTCTGGTAAGAGTATGTACAGTTATTATCCGGATACCCTGTATTGCCTTTCGTGGACCAGATCGTTTTTCTTGAATAAGAAAATATGTGATCCATTTCTTACTTCCTATGAATAAGTTATTCTTTCATATACCTATGATGATAAATCGATTGAAAAATATTATGGAAGGATTCTGCATTTTATTGTAGGTTTTTTCATCAATATGATCAAAAAAATTTTCAATTCTTCTTTGCCATTTCTTTAGTTACACTATTTTTAACTTAAAATCGGCTCTTGTTTTAATTTGATTTGTCTAGGCCATGGGTCTCTTGAAAAACATTAAAATTTTGCGAATGAGGCCATTATAACCGCCGCTAGTGTTATCGTGAAAATGTTGTATTGGATTTTTGTTAACGCTGGAACTAAATTACATGATATTATTTTTGTTACTTCGAATTCTAAGTTTGTGAAGAAATCTCAATGTCTATACATACCTATTGAGTTATTGAAGCTTAACCAGTTAGTTATTTTAGATTTCCATATTTCAAGTTGATGATCTTGAACTCATATACCTATATTAATTTTTATGTTTCATATAGTTAGATAATTTTTTATTTATAGGTATTTATTTGAATATCCTTAGATTGTTCACGAATGGACACTATAGGTGGCTCTGAAATCGGTATATTTTTATGTTTATTTAAATTTACTCATGTATTTGCGTGGATCCCTAGATGATCAGGAAATACAATTAATTTCGGTTAATTGAAGACTTATTAACACGACAGCAGTCCTTGAAAGTTGAAAGGCCAGTCGCAACCAGAAATTATTCTGGTTACGATCAGTAACCTTGCCTTAACTGTTAGCAACATTGTTTTACACGAATATGTTTTGGAAGCTAATACATCTGATGAATGTGTAATTTTCACATCAAAAAATTCCGAAAACGGTGCACAGTAACGAGTTTAATCAAGAGAACCTTTTTGGTGTGAAATTGAATGATGTTTAATATCGCTCAAAATTTAGCTTGATAAATCTAATATCAAAAAAGTTACGTTCAAAACAACTTGGTACGAACCGTGTAACTAGCACCTTCTATGAGTGTCAGACATCAAAACACACTCATTAGATGTATCAGCTTTAAAAACATATTCGTGTAAAATTTCATTACATTGTTGCCAGTAGTTTCGGCAAAATCTTGAAAAATGAGTATCTTGAATAAGGATGGCGTCACGAAAATTTTTTACTGAACAAACCCCTACTATTTTTTAGTTTTCTATCTATCCTAGAGAGATGGTAAGCTTTTTTGAAAGACCCCTTATAGGGAAAAGTATTTATTATTTTTGTCTTATCAAATCAAATTCTTACTGTTGATCTTCAAAATATATGCATTTTCGAAAGAAATAAATACCCAATGAAAGTAATTTCAGAATATTCTTTAGTTAACAATAAATATTTCATTCCCAACTGAAATTCTTTCGCACTGTGGCAAAAATACAATATCAATTATTTTTGATTGATTTAGCTCAAAAGCAAGTCCAGTACATTACAATTAACTTCCACACTATCCAACAAAGTAGAAGACTTATTATCCAGAATATAGAAAAACTGGATTGAGAACCCTTCTTGAGTCTAGTCGTATTCTTTGATGTGATTCTCAGTTCTATCCTCCAACCCATAATAAATATTTTTCCTATTATCTATTCGAAACAGATAAATTTCAATATATAAGCATTGATCCATCAACCAAATTTATATGTGATTTTCTTACCTCATCTCGTGATCAATTATAGCCATGTGTTATTTCAAAATACTGAATAAATGCTGAAATCCATAATCAATGTATAAGTTGTAAAAATTTAATTATTTCAGTCTGTTTCCAGATTAGTGTATAAAGTTCAACAAGAAAGAATCAAAAGAACATTCTTTCAACCAACAAAACAGGGCATGCTGGCAGTAATCAAATTAAAAAAAAAATTAAGCTTCTAATTTTGAAATATTCAAGTTTCTCCATTTCCATGAATTTTCTGTGAAATGTTCTTTGAAAAAAGAAATGTACAATAAGGAGTATGCGAGTTCGGCGACCTTTCGCCCCCACTATAATCTAACATAATCTAATAGATTCACAAACATCATACACTTAAATAACATTTGATTGATTATTATCTCGTTCTTAAGGATATTTATCAAGATTACTTCATTTCATGAATTAATTCCAATAAATTGAAAGGGTTAACAACCGATATACTCAGTAGGTTATTTTTTTTAGAAAATTGAGGACCACATTGATTTGAAATTAATCCTCACTACTCTTTTCCACACACAATTCTCAGTATTTTTCTGTTCTTCTGGTGCAAATATCAAAGTTCAATTATATAATCAATATGATAGGTCACAACAATACATAATAGCTCGCAAAAAAAATTCTAGATGAAAACTGAACCGTTTTTTCATTTTGGACTGCAATTTTATTTCTTGAACCACATCATTGAGTAGTTCAAGTCCGACAGCCGAGGAGCAATCTCACGAGCTTCTTAATTCCACAGTAGGCCGTAATGACTACCATCTTTCAATGTTTACATTATTAACGGTTCACTTCAACCAGCAATTAGATGTTCATTTTGTACATAATTCGAACGAGCTCATTTTAATATAACTGTTGTAATATTTGAATAACATATACATACAATGTAATACGCTATTCTTTGTTCGCTTGTAACTGTTCAACATTTCTCCAAGAGATGGGATTCAGATGCTCGATGACGTCTTCATTCTCATCTCCTGATTTGTTGCATTGTTATCGGAAATATTTTCCCAGGCACGAAATGAAACGGGGCTAGTTCTCTTCGGGAGTAGGTTATAGGTACATGTAATCTTCAATGTGTTATAAAATAGTTCACTAGCTGTCATAATGAGCCAATTATTTCATTAACAGCCATAACGTTTTCGGTAATTATTACCGGCTTTTTGGAGAGCTCCCGGAATATCACACCCTTGTTTTTAATATTTCATTCATTTAACGAAAAATATTCAAAGCTTTGCTCATACGTTTCGATACCCTTTCGAGTTCAAATTAAACCGATCAATACAGAATACTATTACTAAAGATCATATTCGCAACTTCACTTTCAAAATGAGATTAATAAAAACTGAACTCGGATTCTCACGAGTTAACTTCAAATGTACAATACAGAAAATCAAATCAATAGATAAGAAGAATTCCAAATTGACATGTAATTTTTATCAATTGCATTGTTTATTGCTTTGTCATTAACATGTGAATCATCCTGAAAAAAACATAATACATATGTCGAACAATATCCATATATAAGGAAGAATGTTTTTGAAAATTTAGAGGGGTAGATTGGTGCGTTATACAGGGTGCTCAATCGGTCGGTAACTCTTGGAAATTATTTTTGACTCTACAGGCTGGTCAGAATGAGGTGAAACACGATACCACCCTGTTTTTTCATATGAGAATATCAGATATTTTTAACATACTCGTAAGCTCTATGAAGATTTAGGATTTCGAAATACCCCACTTGCCATCATTTATCTGTGGTACTTCCTGACGTAGACAATTAAATTGATGGGTATAATGGTAACTAGACACCGTTCGAGTCAGTTGTATGCAATTCATTGCACACATCCTATTCCTGAGGCTGTATATGATATGAAAGATATTATGTTTGATTGATGATTCAAAACTCATTGATTGTTCCCATTTCTTCAGAGTTATAATTCATTGCTGCTGCGTAGGAAAATAATACGGGATGTAATTTTTTTCAGATATTTTCGTATTCAATAAATTGATTTCAATTTAAAATTCTTTATATGTTATAGGTATTGAGGATTATTATTACAACGACAATAAGTCTCAAATGTATATTGAAAAAATTCTGGCGTAATTAGTGTAGGCATAAAAATAAATATTAGGAGTTCGAGCGTAGCTCAAACAACATCAAGACATATTTTTAACTCTTAAAGATCTTATGTATACTTATTCCTTCATTTTATTTATACAAGGCGTAGAATAACTATCAAAGTTGCATTGCTCAACTTTTGGAATTGTGACTGGTTGCATGACCAAAAGCCTAAAGCCAACTCATTCAATTAAAAAAAAACATATTTTTGATAATTAAATAAAAACAAAACAAATTAAAAAATATAACGATTAGAATGGCCTTGGAGAGTCAAAGAGAATTCTCAAAAAAATTATATCTTTTTTATCGGAATTAAAGCATCATTGTGCATTTTTCCATTTGAAAAAAAGTTGTTGTCTACGCTTTCAATTTTGTCATTTAGGACTTCTACTAAAGAAGGCAATCAAATTTAAGTCATAGGGAAAAAACCATGTCATTTTGTGAAGAGAATGACGTCATAAGTAAATTTTCCTTGCCACAAGGACTACAATATACACAATTCATATTGAGATAATATAAATGTGTACAACTGGAAATAAAAACATTTAAGAAACTGTGGACTCATTCATTTCAAATGATAATTGTTCGTAGTTATTATCAATTACATAGAATCTACTCACAAGCAGTAAAATAAATCAATAGTAAAATGCATTTCTAATAGATGAGGCGTTAAAACTACTTTACCATAAAGCAGTTCCGATATTTATTATAAATTCA
This sequence comes from Hippodamia convergens, assembly GCA_038502775.1. Classification (NCBI taxonomy): domain Eukaryota; kingdom Metazoa; phylum Arthropoda; class Insecta; order Coleoptera; family Coccinellidae; genus Hippodamia; species Hippodamia convergens. The sequence continues at coordinate 71,423 of JAVSIQ010000712.1, forward strand.
AGATCTCCTGTTACCATCAGTGGAATCTCCCTTGATTGATATTTTCATTATCGATGAAATAGCTTCTAAATAAAGTATCGGTTTAAATTATCTCATTAATCAAGTGATATTTATGGGTCAATGTCCAGGAATAGATTATATCGATCATTTTTAATAAGGTTAATCATTCAATTATCGATCTTCTTTAATCAAACATGTATTTATTTCTTTTTTTAATGTGTTGAAATATGAAGTGAAGCTCACAACTTCGATATAGGCAAAAATAGGATACCTTCTCCACTTCACTATTTTCTATAAAACTGAGAAAATTGGTGTCACTCTCAAAACTAGGTAGACCTGAATTTTTCGACGATTTTTTAAATTTATACTCTCCAGTAATTTTAAGTCCTATTAAACTTGGAAAGAACTTTTTAGATTCTTCGTCAAAACGAAATTGCAAAGAACCCTACTTCAAAATCATCCTTACTTTCTTATTCTTTCCTTACTACAAAGAGATGACGAAAAACATCTATTTTTCAGAAACAAGTGATGAGTGATGTCCTTAATTTCAGACTTTTATGGCTGACGCTGGGTATAAAATATAAAAATAATATATTATCCAGTAAAATCTTGTTTTTTTCCAAATGCAATTCAATCCAAAATAATATTCCATTTGAAGGAGTAATGAAGGATTCCTAATTTTTGGGTTTTTTTTTAATAATTGTTATCGTGGAACGAAGTAATCTAATACTTAAAGAGATGAAGCCATGATACAAGCGAAGAAAGTTCCATTAAGTGCAAAATATATATTTCATCGAACAAATTAATATTTTAAAGTTTAAAATGAATATAAAATAATAATGAATAGTCCTCATAACATTTCCGAAACTGGAAAGCAAACATAATAAAATTTGGATTGCCTCAATTCTTCTGGTGAATTGTATAATTCTTCTCGGTTTAAACGCGAGAGTTTCTGGGATAATGAACAGTGATTCCTAATACTTGAACATCAATACTCATGATTCCAATATCTTGCATAAGCTACCCTCAGTTATATAATAGAGGCTTAGTTGGCATCTTCCATAGATGGAATTGTCCATGTTGTGATTTTCCAAGAATGAAAAGAATTATCTGATGTGGCAGAGCGTCAATCATTCCAAGAGTTATTTCATCGTTAGTTCCAGCTGAAATTGCAACACGATAAAATTTCCAATAATCGAAAGTGGGTTCTGTCAATTTGAAATGATCGATACATTAGGTATTGAATTGATCAATTGATATAGTCCATCGCATATTCTATACATGTTTTTAGGAAATGGCACTGTTGAAAAATAAATATTTATAATACTCACTTTAAAATACCTCCACCTAACACATCAAAAAAACTGAATCACACCAAAGCGAAATATTAATCTCAGTTATTCGTTTGTTACAGGTAAACTACCTTGAACAATATCCAGAAAAGCAATTCTGTATGGTAAGACAGTTTTAGATGTTTCCGAACAACTTGTATCTCAATTACAAAATTAACTCGGAATAATTTGTTTTATATATACCTACGTACGACTTCTTAGATTCCAATGATGTGTCACTCTCCATATGCTTAGTAAGAAAGTGTTCTGTAAGTTATCCTGCTATTATTTCATGGGTTATTAGCTAATAGCAGCCGCATTGTCTTTGTCATCTTGAGATTTATGCTGAGTCACACCCACTCTAAAATTGAAATGTTATGCCTAGAATAAAATAAGAACATTGGGGAAGAAGGTTTTATTATTTTTTAATGAGCGTTAAGGCATCGACTGCTCTGGTATTTAGAATGCTAGACGAAATACTGAAAGATGCTGGAATTTTTCTACATTGAATATACGGCCATTCACAGAGTGTCCCAAAATGTTTCATAGAGCCAATATCATGACTCTGAGACAAAGAACAAAGTTCAAACAAAAAGTATTTCAATGGCATCAAAAACTCTATCAGCATCAATCTTAAAAATTTTGTTTCGAATTACCATCCCTAAAAAAACTTCCCCAGATCACAAATATTCGTTTGAATTGAACCCTTTCATTTTTTTCACTTTAAACAATTCCCCAGTAAACAAAAATTCAATAGTTATTTATGATACAAGTTCAGAACGCATTAATATTCTTACACGAGATCAAACTTCAAAAACGAGATAGTTTTTGAACGAACGAGTGTTGGAATGAGCCTTATGTACGAGGACCATACATTATTTTCTCTAATTCGTTGAAATTGTTCAGAAATTTGTGAAATATTTCAAAAAATAACGTTCACTGATTTTTGCATTGAAAAATATCAATTATCAGAACTAATTTCTCTCTCAGAAAATTGAAAGAAACCTGTATTCAATAAATATCACCACGAAGACTGTGCTAGAATGAAATTTTCTAGCACGATTTTGTTCTACAAGATGTGTCAGAATGAAGGGATTTGACATAGAATTGGAGAATAGATATGAGTTTCGCAACAACCGTGGTGACATTTCGCAGAAGTTGCCTTCTGCTTCATCAGGACTAGAATTTATATAAACATAAGATACATAATGAAAATTCACTTCGAAGAATATATACGATACAAAGTCCACTTTACGTTAGATATAAAACTGAAACTACAAAAGCAAACAATTATGAACGTCTAATGATAAGTTCATCATCTCTGATTTGAGCTAATTCAGAATTACAAGATTCTTTTCGCAAAGTCAAATAGCCAATGGCCATGGGGCAACCATTAAAAACTTTTGGGATTCATAAATGTCAGTGTATTGACTGAAAATACAGAGATTATATAATTTCAATCAAGTGTCACCAGTTAATAGAAAAATGGAGATTTTAACGATTCAGCCTTTTCCACTTAACCTGAGAAAATCATTCTGCTAAAATTAACTATATTCATTTTCATGCTTGTTTGGAGATAATTGTGAACGATCAGTTATATAAGACAAAATGCATCTTGAATTGATCCAAATGTTAATTCCAAAATAACTTCTAAGCGGAGTAACATTAGCTAGACGAGCTGTTACATTCATTTCCTTTTCTTGGAATACTTATATAAGGCTGAACTAACGGATACATCTCATGGCAGCTCTTGAATATAGTTATATCTTGTATTATTGAAGGTTTTTATCATCCTTTTTTGCATTATCATTTTCCTTTTCAGCCACTTTGCCTGCTCCACCATCTTCCATAGAAATAACTTGTACTGATAACTTTCTTCTATACTTGGCATTATCTCCTATGAAATTCTGAAATAAAAAAAACTAATATCAAGTGTTATCGAAAAAATCAAGATGATAAGTTTCACTTGGAAAACACCAAAAGAGCCAATTTACCCAAAAAGAGAATCAGGATAAACAAAAAAAACAATGTCAACTAATGATTAAACTATAATATGAAGAGGAAAATATAATAAAAATTAATTTTTAGAAGAACAATGAAGAATTCAAATTGGTAATCATCGAAATGAATGCCAATTTCAATTCCCAGGCTCACAGATCTTTTCATCATGAGATTGGAGAAATGATATAAGATTTCTCCACTGAGATGAAAGATATACCGGTTTCAGCCTTATTTGGCATCATCAGTATCTTATACAGCTGAGAGACAAAATCTTCATAAAAAACTTTGATATTTAAAGCAATTAGATGTGATGTAATGAGTAAAAACTACAAACAGTGTGTCAAAATGAAGTTCCACATCTCCAATCAAATGCTAAAAAAGAAATCTGTACTTCCTCTTTCACTGAATGAGATTTTAGCTGTGGCTTTATTCAGGGCCCGCTTGCTAGTTTCTCAAAGTGATGG